>APFE031393075.1:56112-71017 GCA_000404065.3 Pinus taeda | reverse complement strand
ATGTGAATGAATAAGAGAAAATTGAGTTTTTAAGTGCCTTAAACATAAGCTTGAGAACTAAAAATAAACATGAGCAACAACAAGAAAAGAAGAGAACACAAGAAACATTTATGATAGAATTCATCCCTCCTGGACTACGTCTCCAGGTCCGCTTCCAACGGGCATCCGTTATACTAGGAATGTTCAAAGAGGTTATTTACATAAAATTTCACCAATGTGGATTGTGCACGCAGGCACTACTGGTTACTACCAAAATGAAGGCCTCAATCTCTTCTCTCCAACATAACTTTTCGTTCTCAAAAAGGCCCACAAATGGCCAAGTTATGCCCAAAAAGACAATTATATGCACAAATATCAAAAGTTTTACAAGCTCATTGTACAACTCCGTCGCACTGGTCCAATGACACATAGTTTTATAAGGCCGTGGGCAGGTCTCGGGGTCAAACGTGTGGACCTCCCTGGCCATATATGGCAAATAGTTACAATCATTGGAACTAAGTGCCATATTAAACTTTGCATTAACATTACCCCCACACTTCAATATATGGTGTGTGGTGTTTATTGGATCGTTACTTTATTTGTTATAACCGAAGTCTAAACATAGACTAAGGTTAATCCTTATACCGACAATTCCATATGTATTAACAACCAACCTTAATTTTTCACCGTCAATCCTGTGGCTTGGGTTGTGACCGTTGGTTGATTCGTCATTATGGAGACTCCGTGTTGTGGCAACTTAACTTAGTCAATGAGGTTGGTGGATCTGGCAAGTATGGCAGGCTTCGCCAACCTCCTCCCCATACACCATACCTTATAACTTCAAGCATAACCTTTGTGCTATGAATAATTAAAGTAAATGCATGGTTTATTGGTACAGTTTTGTAGTGTTCAAATGGAGATCGTGGGTTTGAGACTAGACCCTGCAAATTGACTTACCTGATTGAATTTGACTTGCATGCATTGACTTTGACCGCCCTACCACATATCTTGGTATGTGCTCGCCACTTGGCCTGCAAGGCCCATTTTTTTTACTTGTTTTCCCTAAATTTCAGAGTGTGTTTTCTCACTCATACGAAGGCCATTTTCAAAATTGAATATACTGTTGGAATCAATACGACGAGCTCTTCGACTTAGTGCTAGTTTTGTGAGCATTTGAGACTTTTGAACTTTGAGCATTTTTAGGATCCTCCTGGATCATTGATGGGGGTTTGGGTCGATATATGTGTCCTTTTGCAGTTAGGGTAAATCCCCATAGGGAATTAGAGTTGTCTCTTTGCAACTTGAAAATTCCACCAAGACAAATATAGAGAAGTAGAAGGGGTGGTGGAGGCAGAACCCAAAATGGACAGAGAGGGGTGAGGCTTTTTTCCCATGACTCTATTGTAACATACTTCAATGCAATTTCATCATAAACATGCCAGGAGATGAGGGATCTAGATACTAAATCTAGGGAGGAGAGGTAGTCTATGTATGACTTTGAATTGCTTGAGGACCTAGTAGGGAAGGTGTCAAGCCTTAGGTGCACCAAGGGTAGAAAGAAGTAACACTTGAACTCAATTTCGCTTCATTGAAAACTGAAGGCATGATTGGGTTTGGTTCTGAGGGATAAATAGGTAGATAAGTACAACATCTTCGCCTCCTTCGAGGATATCAAAAGAATGTTGAGAAACATGAGGTTTTACATGGACAAAATCGATGCTCACCTCATGCACGTGGAGATAAATTTTACTTGTGAGTTTGATGGCAGAGATGATAAAGACCCTCTTAGCTCAAGTGCTTAACTTCCAAGAACTGTATTGTCTTTTGAAAATGAACAATGATCTAGGGTGGTGAGTGGCAATGTATGGCTCTCTCATGAAGCTCTTTTTTGTTTTGTTATGATAGGCCCTTGGATGGCCTTTCGATCTTTGGATTATGGAGACTTATAAAATTTGTGCCCATATGCTTTTTAAGTTGGGTGCATATCATTTTCCATATGTCAGTGTATCACTTCTGGTTTGGGGCTTGTGATGTTAGTGTTCACTTAGCTGAGGTGTTTTGCAATTGTGGTTTATTGGTTCATGGGTTAAGAGTGGTGGCCCCTTTTCAGTTAAACAATGGCTTTAGTGATGCCCTTGAGGACCCTTTCCCAGAGAATTTGGGTTGGCTCTTATGGATGACCAATGTGTCGCTATGGTGTCATTTGCCTCATATTATTGGGCAAGGTTTCTATCTGGGTTTTAATCCTTTCTTGTATAAAAAGGTTCAAGGCCTAGAAAGGGCAAGATGTAATGGTTTTTAGTATATATGTAATCAGCGGTAACTCATATAAGTGATAGAGATTGAGAACTTATTTCTAATACTCCTTTTATATACAGATTATTATCTATGTAATCCAATTCTCATAATTTAGTGTTGTTTGTTCTTATTTAGTTTCCCTTTGTTGTATGTTATTATAGAATGATTTATATAATTTAATATACTTACCTTTCTAAATTTCATATATACACTCAATAATGGGGAAATGCATATTATCATTTATCAAAAAAACATTTACTGAAATAAAAACAAGGCCACCACATAGCTAGCGTTCCCTGCCACTTTATTTAATTAATGAATTTTGACTAGTGCAATTTTGTTTGTGATATATTGTACTACATACATACACTTTTATATGATTGGCTTTTGGAAAAAATCACTAGCACATTTTCGCAAGTTACAACGACTAAACAAAGTGCACCAAACCATTTTGATTGGACAACCGTAGAAACTTTTTCATGATTGGCATCATTATAAGAACAATACAATATACAAGAATGTTATGACTAAGAATGTAGATTATCGCTTAAAAAAAAATAAGGCTTGAGAGAAGATTCAAGTCTTCAGGGAATACTTGTGTGTCTATGCTCCCAGTTCTAGGCATGAAAGAAATAAACAAATGTAACAATCTCAAAATATTGCCTTCCACATCGTATTGTGGAAAAGAAGTAATATTTTATATTTTAAAGCGATTTCAAGTTATGTTTTTTTCACTTAAGAATACATTATTACCACATGTTAAGTTAACCAATAAAAAGATTCAAGGTTATGTTTTTTCAATTAAAAATAAATTATTACCACAATTGAAGTTAACAAAGTTAACCAATAATTGATACAATCCAAACCTTTAGAAACTTAGAATAATAAATTTAGTAATTTCAAAATTGTTTTCACCAATATCCCAAGAAAGACCAAAACTACTTCAACTACCACAATATATTATGTCTAAAAATTGATAACACAATAATCGTTTGGACATTGAGACCAACCTTGGAGACAAGTCTTGCAAACAAGATGGAAAAGCCAATATTTTGGCGTCCTTTTAAACTACACAAAAATAATTATATTAAACATGATTTTTTTTTCAAACTTCCTCTACTTTTTAAAAAGTAATATATATATATACATATACAACATATATATTATATATATATATAATATATTATATATATATATATATATAACTTTCCCAAATTGGTTTATTTTAATAATAATTTATTTGTTAATCCAATATAAATTCATAAAAATTAATTTATTTTATTTATATTATTATTATTCTCCTAATTATATTTAAGTAAATTAATATCATGGATTAGTTTATATATCAAATATGCATAATTTTGGGTAATTAAGATAAAAGAAGTGAATAAACTAATTCATAAAATTAATATAATAATTTATTTTATTCTATATTTATTATTATTCCAGTGATTATATTTAAGTAAATTAATATCATGGAATAGTTGAATATATATAATATTGGGTAATTAAGATAAAAGAAATGACTCGAATAAACTAATTCCATATACTAATAGGTTGTTAAATCTAAAAATATTCAAGCTATTATTATAATTGAATTGTTATAAAGGAAGTTAATTTATAATTGTTAATTAGTCAATAAATATTTTTATACCTAAATTACAGATATAATATCAGGATCATTAGGGTGAATTAAACTAATCTTTAGAGTTTAGTAATTTATTCTATTTTATATTTATTATTATTCCAATAATCCTATTTAAGCAAATTAATATCAAGGATTAGTTAATGATATTGATGGTTCAAAATTTTTGAATCAGATATACATAATATTTGGTAAATTAAGATAAAAGAAGTAATTAAAATAAACTAACTCCATATACTATTAGGTTGTTAAATTTAAAATATTCGAACTATTATTAAGAACTAAATATAGATTATAGTAAATTATAATTGAATCGTTACAAAGGTAGGAAATTTATACTTGTTAATTAATCAATATATATTTTTATATAGCCCACGGGGCTTTGGATTGACGGTGATTGGGTGCATTGTTAAGGCACTCCTTGCGATAGGTCACAGATTCAAATCCCCCGTGGGTACTTAGGTTAGTATTAACTAGAAAAAAAATATCACAACTGAAAGACTTCTAATTTCTAATCTTAGGAAAGTTTTTTATTAGTAATTGAAATGAAGTAAAACATAAAGGCAAAGACATTTCACCTACTTTTGAATTTTCTGGATTATTTTCATTGCTATCATGATTGATATGCATAGACTGAGTGCTACACCTAAGTTGTTGTAATGAAGCTTCTTCTTCCCAAAAACATGTCATTGATTGCCTTGTAGAGTGAGACTCTATTTCAACAACATAATCATCATCATATTGATCATACTTGGGTAGTTCATCATTATAAGTAATGACATCAAAAATAAACATTAGATCATTAGATTGATCCTCCATAGGTTGATCTAGAAATCCATCTTCATGACTGTCCATAAATGAATACATAAAACAATCACTTTTTTATCTATGGTAACTGGAATGAGTAAGATAATGTTTAGGGTCGACAACCTCTTCTTCTTCTGCAATAAGTGGGACATGGTGTTTTTGAAAAACAAGTTCATCTCTCACGATGATCTTTTGCATCATTTATTCCATTATACTTACCAAAATGTTGAGCTTCACTTCTGAAGATGTCAGGTGTTACTTCTCTATGTTCTCCCTCGCTTCTTCTTTCAACTTTGACCTTTTGACCACCAAATTAGCTTCCATAGCTATTTTACCGTCTTGCATTTCTTCAAATGTTGTAGTGTTCCTTTCTCTCAATTGAAATGCCATTTCCAGATCAAAGGCATCTGGGTAGTGTAAGAGAGCTAAACTGGGAGGTGGTTTTATATCATTGGGCATTGAATGGTATACTTGATTGAATCTAGCTCAAAAGTGTTGCATTGTTTCTCCTGGATGTCTTTCCACGTGATTATATTCTTCGAAAATCAAAAAATGATTTCTCTTGATCACCCTTTTATCAAGGAAAACTTTCACAAATTGATGAAAATTGAAAATTCTTGCAGCTGGTAATTTTTTGAACCATTTCTTGGCTTCACTTTGCAAAGATAAAGCAAAAATCTTAATACTGACATCATCTTCTTCAACCTCAAAAAGTTCGACAAGATTTTCAAAACTTTGAATGTGTTTTTTAGTAGTGATGTTACCATATTTTCCATCAAACCTGGGAAGATATTTGTAATAATGTTTAGGGAAATCATGGAGTATAAGAGATAAGACGAGTGGCTTGTATCTATCTAGAGCTTTACAAGGTATAGGAGTATGTACAAAATATATAGGATTAGCCTTGATGTCTTGAGGATCATCAAGTTGAAGATGGTCATCATAAGAATCAGAAGAAGGGTCTTGATCAAAATCAAAATTTGTATTCACAATCTTCAAAGGAAAGGAATCAAATGCAAGTCTGGGATCTTTTCTCAAATACAATATACTATCGAAAACTTTCTTGGCATTCTCATGGAAAGAAAATAAATAATTTACAATAAAGAACATGAAGTATTGGATGAAAGTCCAACTTGAATACTTGATATTCCCATATTGTCCTTTCATGTTTATGTTGGTAAGGCTCATCCTCTAGTGGAGTCTTTGAATTAAATTTGAAACTGATTTGGAGTTGCCAAGTGAATGATTTCAACCTTCATATGTGTCTGATCGCTGTCCACCATCAGCAAATCAGATTTGATCTTTGTCGTTCTTTCCCAGGGAAGATATGATCTCTTGTTTCCCCGACAACAACACCAAAATGTTATCCTCCACAATGTCCCAGGTTGAGAGGAGGTCAACAGAGGTAACCACAGACCAAGCTTTTAGTTTGTTAGCTAGCCCTACGAAACCAAAGAGGTATCTCTCTATGAAATCACATTCAAGAGATGACTTGAATGTAAAGGATTTTAGGCTAGATAGCTTGGCTTAGGTAGGTTTTGGAGAATTTAGGGTTTTGTTGTTGGATAAGGGAGAAAAACTAGGTAGCTAGGTTAGAGGATCAAAGGGTTATGACAATAAATATATAAAGGAGCTAGGTAACAATACTTTTGTAATGGATCTTAGGGTTTGTCGGTGTAGTGTAGTGTTCATAAGAAGCTATAGGTCTTAATGAGCATGAAACATGAATTCATTAAGCAATAAATAAAGTAACACATAATGAGTTTTCCATCAAAACATATCTTTATGAAAAGAATTATATTTATAAAATGTAAGGAAAACCATTGAAGAATTGATGAATGGAAGGACAAGATGAATATCTTTCAAATAAATCTATAACAGAGAAAACAAAGCATCACAAACTTACTGCACATCAATTCCTAGATAATAGCTGCAAACTATATCCTTTGATTTCCAGAAAATATCCAAGTACAAACTACAATATTTCTCTCCTCTAATGGTGATGAGTCAGGCTCCATACTTCAAACCCTAGGTGAAGGGCAAGAAAAAACAATGAAATATGCTACTGTGAGGGAATGAGGTGGTATGGTAATCTTAGGATTCGCCTAAATTTTGAAGGAAAATTAGGAGGGTAGGGGATGATATCAGTGAGTAGGGGAAGAAGAAATTTTGGGAAATGAGTGAAAGGAGGGGGTGGAAAATACCAAAACATATTCCTACCCTAGAAATAAATAGGGTACACTAGGGTTTAGAGGAAAATGATAGAAAATGAGGGGATAAGGCTTTGTGATGGATGGAGATGGTGTATTAGCTGCAAATAGAGGTGTAGGGACAAGGAATCTATGGTTTAGGGAATCAATTCATCATTTGAACATAAAAACTATGAAAATAATGTAAAGCCTAGGAGAAGAAGTATTTGATCAATTTCTTGACATATGAGGTAAAGGAAGGCATGAAAATGATTAAACTTACTTGTTATAGAGACTGGAGGATGAAATGATTTAATAGGAGCTTTGAAAAATAAATTTTGGTGGTTAAACACCAATTTTTGACAAATATGCCTCGTGTGCAATGAAGGCCTCATGTGCTCAATGTGCTATCTAGGTGCGTAGTGTGGGCTCTCTATGCACAACAAGGGCCAATTTTTGCAAGTGAGGGCTCTGGAATCACATTTTTTTGCAAAGGAGAGGGGAGAGCTTGATGCTAGAATGGTAGACAAGTGAAAGTGAGTGTGAAGGAGCTCCTCCATGTGATTTTATAACTTGCCTTTGGTGTCTAAGTGATTAATGAGGTAGGATGGCCCACCTCACCAATTCACTTTCTTTTTGAGCTTTGTAGACTTATGACCTCTTCTTGTAACTTTAGAACCATAGGAACATTATTACATATAAAAACATAAATTACATTTGAAATCAAGTGCTATTGAGCAAATTTACCTATTTCCACTCCTCATTTGTCAGTTTTACACATGAAATGATTGATTTTATGACCTTAACCCTAATGAACTAATGGTGAGACTGAGCTAAATGGAGACCATGATGATGTGAGTGAAGTGATGTTAATGATGTTTTCATGATAGTAGACTCAACTGAGTGATGAAAGTGACCAACATATGAAATTCTTGAGAGAGTGGAAATAACCCTAGACACACTAGCTAATGATCAAATTTTTATTTGAAGACTCACTGAAATGATAAAATTTTGACTCGAAACCCTAAAAACAGCTTGTAAGAGCATATTTGATCACTGGTGACAGGCTGAACTAACTGACACTAACACCTGCAACCTGAATTTCAATTTTTTATTTTCTTCCCAAAGCAAACAAAACACGATTCTAGGAGCATCCGATGGCGAATTTGAGTGAAACACGTTGCATTGGATTCAAGTAGTTAAGATCTATCCAATTGTTCAGGTTTTGAGCTCTACTACACACTTTGAATTTTGAGCACTATTTTGATCCACTAGATCACTCATCCCCATTGGAAGATTTTGGACCTCCAAAAGCTCTTTATCAGTCAACAAATAGGTGAGGGTAAGTTCCCTCAACCTTCTAGTCTCAATCCACTGAACTTTGCTTGAATTTGTGATTTTGAGCTTTTCATGTAAATACATCATTTTCCTTGATTTTGGAGTCCTTTTCTTGCTGTCATAGATGACATGTTGCTACAATTTCTTAGAATATGCATAACAAGAAACTTCCTTTGAAGGAATAAACACATTCCCTCCTTGGTCTCCAATCAAAGGAAACTTAACCAATCTCAAATTCTTCTCACCTTGAACATTGTTGTCATGACGATGTTTCCCATGTCTAGCCTTGTACTTGGCTCGACTCTTGAGCAAATGTGATCGCCATGGCTATGTACCATCCATTTTCAAAACCAACACATTATGAAACCCAGAAGAATAATTTTTGGAATCAATTTCATCTATGTCAATTTTCTTTTGTGTTTTCTCTTTGACCTTTGCACTCTCTAACACTGGAATCTTATTCACACCAATGTTCAACAATGATGCCTACGGTTGCAAATTTACTTCATTTTGTTTACCTATTTTAGGAGGCAACATGTTAGACCACTGGAACATCTTATCAAATGAATTAGAAACATCAATGAAATCGGATTTTGAAGTTGATTCATATCCTTTAAAGGCTTTAGATTCCTCAATACCTTCATGTTTTATCATTAACAATGCAAAGTTTTGACTAGCATTAACAATCCTCTTCATTTGTCCTTCATTTACAAGAGATTCATTCGACTTCTTGTTGTGTGCTATAACAATTTACTCAATCCCATTATTGAAAAAATGAGATTTTTTGTCATGGAGATGAAAAATATCTCTCCTATCATATAGATATATGCTTTCCAAAATAGTACCACATGTATCAATTGGAATTACATCAAGCTCTACCTCATCTGAAGAGTTTGCAGTGATTGCAAATTTCAGTTTACATCATTTGGTCACATGCAATCTTGCATTGTCACATATCCAACCTAAAAGATAAGGTTTAGGATTAGGAATTGTTTCTAAATTCAACTTCTTGACAATGTCTTCTGAGATAATATTTTCTTGTGAACCACTATCAAACAATGTATCTATCTTGGTATGTTTTGAAATAACTCTAATATGAAAAATCTCTATGATTATTTTTTCATCTTGAATTTCATTGGGACAATTTGAAGAACTAGTACTTGCAATGTCCTTAACTTTCAAACCCATGGCTATGATCTTTGTTTCATCTACAGAATTTGAACCTAAATCTTGTTGTGTAGTTGTAGTTGTCTTCTCTTTCTCCTTGTTCTTAAACTTCTTGGGTCTCATTTCTGGATGAAGTTTCCAGCAATGAGCTTCATCACAACCCTCTTTGGAACAATGTTTACATGTGATATTTTATTTCTCCATATTGATGGTAGCATTATTCTTTCCTTTTCCTTTTAACTTACCATTTCCTTTTTCTCTAGACGCAAAGGAAGTCTCACTAGTTTCTTCAGAAACAGTTTTCCCTCTTGCCTCTAAATGATTTGCCTGAACACAAACTTCATCTAGTTTTGTAGGGTTAAACATTAGAATGGTATGTATCAAATAACTATGAAATCCTCCAATGTATTTGAGAAAAGTATCCGGTGAGGAAAAATCTATACCCAAAATCAAAGTTCTTTTCGTAAATTCTTGAGTATAAGATTTCATATTTTTCCCTTTAGCTTGCCTAAATTTATGCCATTCCATAATAGTTTTTTGCATTTATGCTAATGGATAAAATTTCCTTCTTATTGCAACAACAAAATAACTCCAAGAGGATAAAACCTTACCATTTTTCATTATGTCATCTTGAGATTTGTCTTCTCGCCAAATTAGTGTTTCACCTTCCAATCTAATAGAAGAAAGATGAATCATGGTTTCATCATCTGTGATTGTTTGTATCCTACAATACACTTCAATATGATGAATACAATTATTTAATATTTCTACATTTACCTCTCCGTTGTGCATAGGCAATTCAAACTTATTGTCAAGATTAAGCAAAGGAGTTTTACAATGACCCTTTGGGGAATTTGGATGTGTTTGTGAAAGGGTGGAAGAAGTTCAATATGAGGATGAAGATGAATATGAGGATGGAGGTGATGGTAGTGGTTTGTCACCATTTCCTCCTCCATTTTGGAGGTTTGTATCCTTTTCCTGCATGAGATTTTGATCTCTCTCCATATATTCTATAATTCATCTCATACAGAAACTTAACCATCTCTGACATCTCAAAGAATTCTTTTCTGAAAGTATTCTGATATTCAAACATCTCTTCAAGACCTTCTTCATGTGCCATGACTATTGAAGCCTGAGGTGTGTTTGTTCTCATTGAAACAATTTGGGATCTTGGCTCCACAAGTTCTCCTCCTCTTTTGAGATTCAACCTTGTAAGATGTTGTTCCCTACAACAACCCCCCATTTCATATCATTATTATCCCAAAACCATAATATGAAATGGGTCCCTTTTTAATTTTAGTTTTAATTGGTATCAACTTAGTATACTAAAAAAGGCTCGAAGAGATAACATAAAACATTACCAAAAAGCCTTTTCAATACACCAATCAAAAGCCTTAACATAAAAAATCTTTTGTCATTGCGATAAAGAGATCGCAAGATCACATATCGCAATGACAAAGGGAACACAACTTGAGGACATATTCATTTACTCCGATGCGAAATCGCTATAAGGTATTGGCCATAAATCAATTAATGCAATTAAAGCCCCCTTGCTCTGATGCGATGCGATATCGCTATCGGCAATCGGCGATAATGATTTAACGCAATAAAGCTCCCTCTTGCTCTGATGCGATGCGATATCGCTATCGGCAATCGGCAATCGACTATGCACACCTTCTTAACTGCCCCACTCGCTACTCCCGACGCGATGCAATATCGCTATCGGCGATCGGGGATTCCAAATGGAACCAAAACAATGATTTATGATTTTCCCCCGATGCCCGATTGCGATAAAGGCAAAAGCGTAGTTTTCAAAGAAAATCCTAAAAGCGGTTTAATATGATTTATTTGTATTTAAGGCCTTATCCTTCGAAAATCCATTCATCTGCGCTCAACTGCCAAAACGCCCAAGGCACACTTCAAATAAATCATTCGGCCATTAATCGAATTGATGGATTGACAGGTCTTAACGTCCATTTAATGAAATAGTAAGCCTGCGATCTGTTTACATATTTTATTCGAGGCCACCTTAAGTCAATCGTTCACCATGCAATTATCAATATATATCTCAGTCTATTCAATTTATGCTATCATTTCCTATATTACGCCCATCATCGTCTCTGTGCAGAATTCTTCCGCAGAAACAGATTTAACTAGAATGGGGAAGAAATCCAAGAAAACCACAATGGCTTCCGCTTCGCCAGCCACAGGGCAAACTATTGTTGATCCAAGCAATAAAAAGAAAGGGCTCATATCGGACACTACATGCCTAGGACTTACCAGAGCTACTTGGCAAGGCACATATAATCTGATCGAAGCCGAAGAGCCAAGGATGACGGGAATACAAGCCTCAGCCGACAGCACTAGCAAATCCGAGGCTAATCTGAGAGACTTGGCCAACTCTTTTCTCCATCGAATAGCGGTCCGGGAGCAAATCCTCCCATATACAGATGTGGTAAGATGGGCGATTCAGGAAATCCTGATTACCGACAGAACTTTCAGCACCACAGATGGGAGAATTTTGGGTTCCTTCCGAGCCGATAATTTAAGGCAAATGTATCATTTGCCGGAGGCAGAGAAGAAATATAACATGGCATTCCTGGAGAAATTCCGAGCGGATAATGAGACTGAATCCGAACCCATTCGAGGTTGGAGACAAAATCCAGCAAAGCAAAAACACGAATCTTCGGGTAAGTACTCGGTCGATTCTCTATGCTCTCCTTATTGCTATGCTGGGATAATGATGTGCAGACTGTGGGGATTACATGATTCCGGCAATTTTACCATAGAAATGGTCCCCTTAATGGAGGCGGCATGTAGTGGCGAAATTATGGATTGGGCGGATATACTGTCCGATAAGTTAGCATCTGCAATTCTTGATTTTAGATTCAAGTCTCGCGTCACTGAGAGGTTCATTCCCCCATTTTACTACAGTGCCTATGTATTAGATGTTTTGTGTTTTAATTCTGAGTTTCATGTACTCGGATGGAGGTGGATGTCGCAAGACCCCGCACCCATCCACATATACCATCAAATGTTGTGGAAGACCAACTACAAACACCATTTGTATCAAATCTGCAACGGTTTCATGTTGCCTATTCATTATTCCATTTTCAATAAGCCTGCCCCTAAAATCTCTTACCAAGCAGGGGTGGATTTAACTTCCATAGGGAGTTGGTTTGGGGAGGAAACGTTCACCTATATCATAGTTTTTGGCAGTCAAGCCAAGCCCCATGTTCTTCTTCTATACATCCCTGATAAACTACTTGCCAGGGAAATAACCTATCAGATCAACGCCGATGGGGTCACACAAACTCTGAAGAAAGCTAAGAAGCACATCTGGCCCTCTTTTCCTTTGAGAATTGGTATCTACACTCTGCATGATCTCAAACATGCAGAGAAATAAGCTGAGAAAATAAATTCACTGACCCTGGCAACTCTACCGAGCAGGCGATTCGATCCGAGCAAAGTCGCCTACAATGCACTCGACCAGGCCAAATTGGCCAAGTTCGACCATAAATAAGACAGATTTGAAGACTTTTTCGCATCATCCGAGTCGATGTATCAAGTTAAATTGCTTGCCATACTTGAATACAATGATGAGGGACTAGTCGAATTTAACAGACTTAGAGAGCAGAGGTTGCAAACTCTGCCTCTAGACCTGTTAGCGACGACTCCGACAACAGAATCAAGCGAGCTTGAGCAGCGACTTGATAAAGAACCTCCTGTTACATCAAAGGAACAGGAGGAAGTGCATGAGTAGAGACAAGAAGAAACCCAGGCGAAATTGCAGAGACAGGAAGATACCCAGGCAAAAATGCAAGAACAGAGCAGTTCAAAAGTAAATGAAGATACACAGATTGATCCGAAATTGCTCCAGGAATGGTAACAATTTAATTCGATCATCGGAAATCTAGAATGCTCTAAAGATGACGAGATTTCAAAAGAGGGCAACACACAGGAAGCGACTTCAAAGCAGGTTTCGGGTGAAACCAACGACCCACCCAAATTAAAGGAAGCCGAAATAATCCCAAAGGATCCATCGGGCGAAATCATTTTGCAGATAGAAGAGATTCCTCCGTTGGATGTCTTCTATAGCCCTAGGCATAAAGTTGTAGTGAAACGTCAGAGGAAGAGGGGAAGGACTGATCAACCTTCTTTATTCCCAGAACTAACAGTAATGGGTAATGTGGTACGGAAAGAATAATTTGACCCCTCCGATGACTTAACAAAGTTATCGCAATATGCTGGAGCTTATTCGGCGGAGAAAATAGATAAAGCATCAGAGGTGAGCAGTTTATTAAAGACAAAAGATTAGGACATCTTTTCGCTACAGGCACAATTATCGGAAGCGCAGTAGAAGGCAAGGCATGCAGAACAACAATTGCTAGTACAACAACAAATAAAATCAGCTGACTAAGCAATTGCAGGAAGAAAAACAGAGGATTGACGATAGCGCAGTCCAAAAGCAAAAGGAGCTATCGGCAGCATTGGTGCAACTGAAAACATCAACTGAGGAAATGCTAAAATCCAAAGATGAGCAGATCGCTCAATTGTCATCTCAACTTGATCAAATGAAAAAGCTCCCGCAGGTAGATGAGTTTAAAGCAGAGTCGTTTCAATTAAACAAAGGGTTGATAAATCAAATAAAGCTCTTGTGTCAGAAAATCACCTAGGCAGAACCATTGTGCGACTTAGTGGCATCCATAAGTGAAAAAGTGGAAAAGGCAAGGACAGATTTGGATCAAGCCGAAGAAACATTGACAAATTTTCTGGAATGGCAAGATTCCGATCAGGGATAGGCAGCTAACCTACCAAGGATTCTGGAATCACACGAGGAAATATTATTCACAGAATGGAAATCACAGTTAATGAAGGGAGAAAGAGCGATTTTAAGATGCAAGGCAACCACTAGTAATTTGGTTGAATTGGTAAATAATACTCTTTACTTGTCTAACGTGATTTCTCAATGTACTCCAGGCCAATTAATAGCAACAAAGATGTTGGAGCATTCATGGTACCCAGAGCTGGAGAAAAATGGAAGGTTAATTGCAGGGATCAACAGTTTGAGATGGGATGCCTATTGGTTCTTCTTAGTGAAGCCGCACAGCCAGAGATCTGCCCTCAAATGCCTCACAGATGTGATCGTGTATATTATACCCGATATTCAGGATGCCTGTTACACTAAAATTTGTCACCATGACTATCTGCAGTTAATATGGCTCCATCAATAGTCATATTATCCTCCTTGTCAAGCGTTATACCTTTGCTCTCCATGTCAAACTTCAAAAAATAGAGAAAGTCATTGAAAATCATGTTTATCTCTGGGTACGCAGGTTCTCTCTACCTTGCCTGCGTGTACGCATCCCAAGCTCATTGTACCTGCGTACTTGTATGCTCTGTAAGTAAAGGGATGGGTGCGTACTCCTGTAAAGGTCAAAAGGCGCGAGTTTCATCTTAAAAAAGTTACTTGTGGTCACTT
>APFE031393075.1:0-37151 GCA_000404065.3 Pinus taeda | reverse complement strand
ATCTGTGTGTGTGTGTGTGTTTTAACAACATCCTTTATGCATCCCACTATTGGCTGTTTATAGCATGCTTTTCTTTCAATCGTATATGTATCGATGATATAAATGATAAATGCAGTAATTTGTGTTAATCACTTTGTTTAACTATTTAGATGAAGTAATCTTTAAATGATTGAATATCTATGTTTATTTTACAGAGCCATCTATATGCCTGTTAATAGACAAAGATTATTAAACGCTACATTTCAAAAGAATAGCTGTTCCCGGGATTAGTATTATTTTTCTTATTTCGTTGATAGATTAAATTATCCACCTATCATTAGAATAGATAACCCATCACTCATCCAACCCTTTTATTCATTATCGGGAAACTGGTCCCGTTATATCCAGTCGGAGCCACCATCCCAAACGGAAAAGGAGTTGTACTAAGGTCCGGACCGGGTGGTTATCCCCCAATGTTGTTGCAACGATTTTCGAGGCATCAAAATAAGAATAATGAAAAAACTTCCAAATAAATCAAATCTTCACAATAACCTGGGTTCTAATATGAAAAATGATTTGAATGTATAAACTAGAATATTTTTTAGATAGTTTTGCAAGTGTAAATTATATGTGTTTTGGGTAAAGGATCAATTTACTAAAGACATACATAATATTTTATCTCAGTTTTGCAGAAAATAAAGAATACATTAGTACCATAGCAATATACACAAAACAACAAATGATAAAGGAGTTCACCCCTCCTGTGCTGCCTCTACTAGTCCAACTTCCAATATTGGGCCTCTTCCATTATGCTAAAACTATATTTGTTTAATTCAAGTTACAATGCTTAGAATTATAAAACAATGTCTCCAATGGCTCCAGAATAGTAAAAAACCCCCATTTTGGTTCTTTTTGGACCTCATTTGGTGAAGAACTAAGAAAGTTATGCTTCTTTCTTCATTTTCACAAGTTCTCCATCTAGCCATCCTCCAATTCGGCACCAACCTGGCTTAAGTGCCCCAAACGTGGAAATTGTGTGAAAATTGACTGACATTCCCACTTAGTGGGTGATTTTTTAGGATCATTAAGGGTGCCATTAAGCTTCCAATCCCTAAATTATTAGTCGGATGGCAGCCATATGATTGTAAAAAGTGTTGAAATTTGGGGGCTTTGTCTAGCCTCTATCTCCACGTGCGCCCCTTGATATGAAATGTTGGGAAAACTTGTTAATGCTATGCAAGCTCCCTCATCAGTACTAAAAATGTGTTTAGGATCGTCTCAAATCAACCAAAATGTGAGGAATTATGTGTCAAGTGTTATGTTCCTTTTATGAGAAATTTATGAGGTTAATTAGCTATTTAAAACACATATAGGACAAGTAAATTGTAGAGAAATAAAACATGACAATCTCATAACACAAAGATGATAAAGGAGTTCACCCCTCTTGGGCTACATCTCATTGGACCTGCTTCAATGGCTAGGTCCTCTTTGGATTAATGGTCAATTCTCTAGTTACATGCGCATGCAGTGCTTCAATGGGTTTTCAACCTACTCCATTAAATTTAGAAGACCCAAAAAACCCAAAAATGACTATCCAAAGTCTACAATTGGACTTCAGCTGATCTAGCCCTGACCTCCTCTCCTAGTGGCCCCAAGATTCCTTAAAGCTTCAACGTAGAAAAATCACATACACGAGTGCCTTTCTGCCTTTGCAACCTATTCCACTATGTTCAGAGCATCCAAATCATCTAGCAATGACTCTTTCTGAGCCAAAATTGGTCGAAAAATGACAAAGGTATGGCCTCTTCAATTTTCCCTAGGAAAACACCACCAAATCTTGAGAAATTCTAGTTAACCCCGCCAAATTTAGAGTTAGAGCCGAATTTATCGGTCTCGCAAAAATTTTGCCAAGTTAATCCTGCTTAATTAACGGATAAACATAGTTTAATTAGTATAATCTACAGTTAGTTCATTAAGCACGCAGTTAGTGCTAACCGCTGGTCTCTGGTTTTGTGGTGGTGGTCACATACGGAGGGGGCTAGCCCACAATGCTAGTCCTCTCCTTCCCCAACCAACAACAGCTACCACATTAAATACATATTGCACTCATCGTTGGTTAATACCTATGGTGGTGGTATAGCGGTAGATCATTGCGCTTGTTCGGGCGAGGTTGCAGGTTCAACTCCACCAACCTGCAAACAAAATTTTTCACTACACGCTGATTTTTCTAGGCCTTTGGGGATGGACACATGGCAACCTATAACATTGCCACATGTCTCCTTCTCATTGGTCCAATCATTAGGGATGGACACGTGGCGACCTCTAGGCTTGCCACATGTTCGTTCTCGTTCGTGCTCCCCTGTCCAATAAAATAAAGCCAACTCACCAAACCGTTAGCCAATCAGAAAGCAGTGAGCACCACTTGGTGTGACCTCACTTCCTTTGAACAAACTTTGACCTACACAGTCACCTGCCACGTCAAAAGTACAGACTGCTAAATGGCAGTGACTGCATTTTTTCTTTCAAAATTCTTCTGTTTGTAAAAGTAGACAGAACGTGATATCTTCCTCACAAGAGATCTGTTTTGAGTGAAACAAGTTGCATTGGGATTCTATCCCCGAGGCGAAGACATTTGTTCAGGTTTTGAGTGATTTTGATCATTTTGATTTTTTGAGCAAATTTTTGCCCCTAACCCAGATTTCGATCAATCCTTCCCACTGACAAGCTTTTGGACCCAAAAAAGTTGGTTATTTGATGAGAGTTGAATACTCTTCTCCTTCCCAAGTTATATCAATTGATTCTACCTGGACAAATCTCCATGACAACCACTTGGGTTCATTGACATGCCTTGCCTTGCAAATGGCTTGGCACTTCAACCAATGTTCTCCTTTTGTTGCTGATCCAATGCAACACTTGCTGGCTACTTGCGGATTAAAAACCCTGTTGTACCAAAGTGATCACTCAGTGCTTGGAAATCTGATTGATGGCCTTCCGACTGAGAATCATGTTCCTCCTTTTCAACACATGCATTCGATGCAAGCTTCTCCTTGAAAACCAATTTTCCATGTTAAACCCATCTAAGTGAACTATAGAAATGAGTTCCAATATCAGTAATAACAAGAAAATAAATTACCATTCTTTTACCTCTACGGTTCCAAATTCCACATCTGGAAGAATGCATTCATAATCCCTTTCACTTCTTGGCATCAACACATCAAATCACATTGTAAACCATTTGATATTTTACGAGGGCTACATTTTTTTGGAATTTTTTTCCACTTTCGCTTCTTGATTCCATCATCCTCCGGTATTAACATGCTGCTCATGTCATGATTTGAGAATGAAGGCTAATCATGAGCCTCTTTCTCAAGCATGTACCTTCCAAAATCCTACGACATCTTGTCACAAGAAACACCATTAACCTTGAAAAAAACTCATGCAAGAATATAACTTGATGACCTCTTCCTTTTGCTTCTTCAAAGAAAGAAATGTCACATCATGTGAACATCGCCATGCACTCTTACATTTTGGTGTATAAACCATCGGCTAAACACAAGTCAAAAAAAACATGCTTCTTCAAACAACTGACTTTCAAGTCAAGCAAAAGCATATGCAACAACTTGATGATTTACAACAAGAATTCCACGTTCTCGTGAAACAATTTTTCACATCTCGCTTTTGTCTTTGGAGACAAAATCAACTCTTCCAATTCGATATAACATACATGTAACAATCAAACGACCACACAAGCTGAAACTCATGCATGTGCAAATGATAAACATTCTCAAGTTGACAACATACATGTTAACAAAGCAATCAACCGACACAAGTCAATCACTAATGCATCTTCAAACATAATGAAACTATTAAAAATTCCACTATTCACATACACAAACTCTTATGCACGGATAACAATTCTCAACTCTCTCACAAGTAAAATCACAATTACAAGAATCCCATTGGTATGTATGAGTGCTTAAAGAGCTAAAATCACCAAATTTGTTGCAATAAAGTGAGTCAACATACTCCACTTTCAAACACCTTCTTGGCATAAACATGAAAGCTCAAGAATGCAACATGCATGCCAATTTGTAGTTGAAAATTACCATCTTTATTGCATCTAAATGAGTCAACATAACTCTAATTTTCCAACATCTTGCTTCATGCAATATGCATCATACTTTCAGGAGAAAAGAAATGCATCCAAATAACAAGGAAATGCATTAATAAGGCAAGATTTGCATCAATTATCCAAATAAATTCCAGGCCTTAATTGGTTAAGAAATCTAACCATCTCTTTACAAACCATTTCAATGGCGCTTCTTTCAGTTGAACTTCATCATGTGTATCATCTTGACCCACATCAATTATGGAATCCTCTTTTCCATTCTTGCCAAAATTTCTTTCCACCTTCTTTAAATGTGGTGGATGATTTGTTTGATGCAAAGTCCAACACTTGTCTACAAGATGATCTTGCTTATGGCAATGAGTGCAAAATTTTTGCATCTTATTTTCAATATTATCCAATGGACCTTTGGCTTTCTGTCTCTTTTGTTTTGAAAGTTTCTTGTGTATGGCTATCCTCTTCCAACACCTAGAAATAGTATGGTTATTCAAACCACAAAAGAACATGTAAATTTTCTCCAAATCTTATGTGAAGATTTACCATCTTTATCATAATCAAAAGAAGCTTGATTAAAGGCAGATTTATACCTTGCACATTCACCTTTTTCTTCTACTTGAGGAGGTGAATTTGATGAGGTAGTGGCTCTCTTTGGATTACCAACAATGGTTTCAATGACCTTAGAGCTTTCAACATCCTCTTGTTTGACATTTCCACTAGTTGCATGCTTATGAGAATCTTCTTGCAAAGTGGGTATAAAACTTTTGCATTCCTCGTGAACACAAAATTTACAAGCTTGAGGTAATAAACATTTAATGAAAGTACTTCTTGGAATACCTTCATGTGCCTCCTTGGATTTGGAGCATTCTCCATCATGTTTTCCATAACCAAGACCCAAATACCTAGACCTTTCCTCAACACAAATTGGCTCAACTATGCCTTGTGCATGTTTGCCTAACCCTTTACCTTCATAGCCCATCTTCATCAATAATTTGGACCATATTCCTCTAGTGTGTCTTTCAAAAGCACCAAAACATTCATTTTGGGAGGAAATTCAAGAAAAACTTGAATTGCATACCTCATTCTCATGCACATACTTGGCTAGGGTTTCCTTGTCATCATGGAGTTCAATTTACATCTCATGCATATTTTCAAGAGGCTCTTTCTTCTCCTCATTCATGGCCATCAACTTCTCTTGAAGTATAGTGTTCTCCTTCATATCTTCATACAACACTTGCATTATATCTCTCATGATGATAAGCTCTTGAAACATCTCTAAATCAAAGAGTTTTGCTAAGGAAGATGGATTAGAAACATCACTTATTGAAGCTTTCATCACACTTGTAATGCATCAAAAAGCGTCACAAAGCTTGAAAAATTCTTATACACATAAAATTGCACAAAGTTAATTTTTCCTTGCACAAATACAAAACCAATAGCTAATTTTCTAGCTAACCTTGGCAAACCATCTCAGGGTTAATATGAGCTAATAGTGCTTTGATACCAACTTGATCTGAATTGTTGGGAAAACTCGTTAATGTTATGCAAGCTCCCTCATCAGTATTAAAAATGTGTTTAGGATCATCTCAAATTAACCAAAATGTAAGGAACTATGTGTCAAGTGTTATATGCCTTTTATGAGCAATTTATGAGGTTAATTAGTTTTTTAAAACAAATATACAAAAAGTAAATTGCAGAGAAATAAAACACAACAAAGTCATAACACAAAGTTGATAAAGGAGTTCACCCCTCCTGGGCTACATCTCCTTGGACCTACTTCAATGACTAGGCCCTCTTTGGATTAATGGTCAATTCTTTGATTACATGTGATTGCAGTGCTCCAATGGCTTTTCAACCTATTGCATTGGAATCAAAAGACCTGAAAACCACAAAAATTACTATCCAAGCTCTGCAATTGGACTTCAGCTAATCTAGTCTTGACCTCCTCCCCTGGAGGCCCTAAGCATCCTTAAAATTTAGCGTAGTAAAGTCACATACATAAGTGCCTTTCTACCTCTGCAACTTGTTCCATTGTGTTCAGAGCATCCAAATCATCTAGGAATGACTGCTTCTGAGCAAAAATTGGTCGAAAAATGCTAAAGTTATGGCCTCTTCAGTTTTCCCTAGGAAAACTCCACCAAATCTAGAGAAACTCGAGTTAAACCTACCAAATTTGGAGTTAGCGTTGAATTTATTGGTCCCGCCAAACTTCCAGCAAGTTAATACCACTTAATTAATGTATAAACACAGTTTAATTAGCATAATATGCAGTTAACGCATTAAGCATGCATTTAGTGCTAACCGCTAGCCTTCGGTTTTGTAGTGGTGGTCACATATGGAGGGGGCTGGCCCACGATGCTAGTCCTCTCCTCCCCCAACTGCCAACGGCTACCACATGAAATACGTATTGTACCCATAGTTGGTTAATACCTACGGTGGTCATTGTGCTTATTCGGGCAAGGTCGCGGGTTCAACTCCACCAACCCGCAAAAAACAATTTGGACTACACGCCGATTCTGCCAGGCATTTGGGGAGCGACACGTAGCGACCTTCGGGCTTGCCACATGTCTCCTTCTCATTGGTCCTCCCCTATTCAGTAAAATAAATCCAACTGACCAACTTGTTGACCAATCAGAAAGTGCCATTTAGCGTGACCTCACTAGCTGTTCACCAAACTTTGACCTGCACAGTCACTTACCACATCAGCAATACAGACTGCTGATTGGGTTGCGACTATACTTTTTTTCTTTCAAAATTCTTCTATTTGGAA
This sequence comes from Pinus taeda, assembly GCA_000404065.3. NCBI lineage: Eukaryota > Viridiplantae > Streptophyta > Pinopsida > Pinales > Pinaceae > Pinus > Pinus taeda. Next base: position 30,279 of record APFE031393075.1, on the reverse strand, counting down.
AATCAGACAAAATGTAATATATTCCTCATATGAGCTCTATTTTGAGTGAAACGAGTTGCATTGGCAGTGTATCACCGAGACGGACACAGTCGTTCAGGTTTTGAGTGATTCTTACCACTTTGATTTTTTGAGGAAATTTTTTCCCCAATCTAGATTCTGATCACCCCTAGACTTGTGGTGCATGTGATGACCATGGGATGGACCCTAGGGGTTAGCCCCTCCTCCACCCGTTTTATTGGTCGCATTGGGTCCCCATGGCGCTTGGGGTTTGCCCCTGTCTCTTTCGCGATCCCGATTATGACTGTGGGCATACAACTTTGCAAAGGGCCATCAAGACTAGGCTAGGCCCTAGCCCTTGTCCCCCTGCTTGTGGCCCTATGGAGCAGGGGTGGCCAGAGGCTAGGAATTAGCCCGACCCCTCCCCCATATGCACATTGATGCAACTTCAAATAGAACCATTCAACGTTATTTAAATAAGGAACATGGTGGCACGTTGGTGTTGGCCTTGGTTAATATCTGTGAGGTCTCAGCTTTGAACACCATAGAGGCTCAGCTTGGCCATACAAAAATTTTCATGGCCAAGAGGAGGCCACGTGGTAGCCACCGATTGGCCAACATGGCTCTCCCTCATTGGGACACTTCACAAACCCTCAACCAATAGAAATTCACCAAATGCAACCAATCATGCTATTCTAGGTGTCCACCATACATTGGACAATGGAGGACCAGTCAATCTACCAAGTCATGGCCCAATCAGCGTACGGACTGCTGAATGGGCATCCATGCAACCCAAATTTCAATGTTTTAGTTGTTTCCCGAAATGAACAAAACATGATTCTCAAAGCATCTGATGTCAAATTTGAGTGAAACAAGTTGTGTTTGATTTTAGGTCACCAAGCTCTATCTAATCATTCAAGTTTCGACCTTTGTCACACACTTTAAATTTTGAGCACTATTTTTGATACATCGGATTAGTGATTTTTGGAATAGTGATAACGAAATTTATTATATAACGAAATTATGGAATTGTTTTATCACTTCTTGAATGTGATATTAAAAAATTATAAAAAATTAATATATAGTTATATATTATGACAATACTGTAATTTATGTTACATGTGGGATAAAAGATGTCATAAAAAAAACCAATTGTGTAGTAGATGCTATATAATTTAAGTAAAAGATTTAGTTTAATTTTGAAGGAATGTATTAAACAATTTTTTTTTGGAAAATTTGAATGGAAATTAGATACAAAATATTCAAGAGAAAATTTTAGTAGAAAATTTTCAATAAATTGTAGAAGAAATATTTGGAGGGAAATACTTCACACATACTTTTTGGAGGGAAATTCTCATTCTTTAAGCTATATATTATCATTAGGAGTGAGTGCATTTGTAACATTCAACTTATTCTATTTGAAAGTCATGGATTCTTTTGATAGTGAAGCTTCGCTTTGTGAACCATCGACATCTTCATCACATAACAACTCTATTCATATTGATGAATATAACAAAAAATATCTCACTATGAATAGAGAGTTAAATCTTCCACTTAGTCCTAATCCTAAGGACTATGAGAGTAGCACTGGTGAAGGTCAAATGAAGAATTTCAAATAAATAGACAGTCACATTTTTTACTTAGTCCTAATCCTATGGACTATGAGAGCAGCAACGATGAAGGCCAAGATGAAGAATTTCAGATAAATCGAGAGTCATATTTTCCACCTAGTCCTAATCCTAAGGACTATGAGAGTATAGTGACAAAGGGCATGATGAAGAATTTCCAGTAAATAGAGAGTCACATTTTCCACTTAGTCCTAATCCTAAGGACTATGAGAGTGGTAGTGACAAAGGGAAGAATGAAAAATTTTCGGTGAATAGAAAGTCACATTTTCCACTTAGTCGTAATCCTAAGGACTATGAGAAAAGTATTGACGAAGGGCAGGATGAAGAATTTCTAGTAAATAAAGAGTCACATGTTCCACGTAGTCTTAATCTAATGACTATGAGAGAAAAACTAACAAAGCACAGGATGAAGAATATCATGTAAATAGAGAGTTAAATTTTCCAATTAGTCCTAATTCTAAGGACTATGAGGGTAACACTAACAAAGGGAAATATGAAGATGGTGATGAATATCCTCCAAGCCAATATTTCAAAAGCACAGATGATGGTAGTGAAAAGTTTCCAGCAACTAAGAATGGTAATGAATATTTTTCAAACAATGATGGTGATGAATTTCCTAAATAAGTTTAGAATGATCATAGTGAGGATAATATTCCTCCTAATGGTTATGAAAATTTTATTGGACATTTGATGGTTGGTTATGTATAGGTTGTTGTGTAAGTATTGCCATTGACGTCAAACAAGGGTCAACAGTATGATTGGGTGTTTGGAGTATATGAAGAGAAATTTTTTAGTGACTTTCCTTGTAGCAGAAGGACTCAAAGCTTATATCGAACTCTCCACATTGAAAAGTACTCTGAATACAATTTCCATTGATATGAGGAAGTCCAAAAATGGACTCCTGGTTTGAAGGCTATTACCTGCTGAAGGTCAGGATGTTGAGGCCTTGAGAAGGCAAGAATATCAACAATCAAAGGTAGAGAAAACTTCCATATTGGTGATCAAAATTAGAGGTCAATGGTCAATCCATATCAATGATTGCAATTAGAGGTTAGCACTTGAGCACATTGGTGTATCAGTGATCGCAATTGGTGATCGGAGGTCAGGTGGATTTCCATATCAGCGATCGGAGGCAATTGACACATGGTTGTAGGCTAATCGAAAAGAATACATTAGATCTTTACAAGGGTGGACCATTTAAATGTTGTGATTTGAAGAACACATTGATTGTGATGAAAGCCTTGAGGAAGGGAAAAATAAAATTAACAAAAGAATTCACAGAAAAAAAGGTTGATGGGGTCCCTTTTTTCTCTCCTCTAGAAGATACATGGAAACTTCAAGTGAGCTCCGACGAAGACACATGGCAGGCATTTCCAAACATAATGGGTGGCCTAATGGGCCATGTATAAGTGACACATGTCACCACTCAGAAAGTGCCATGTGGTAGTGTGCCGTCATATTGGAGACTAACGATCAGAGGTTTGTGGCTCTTGGCACTTGGTTACAAATGAACAACGACGATGTGCGGGGATACGATGTGTTAAATGCATGGTCATGAGTGTTTAAGTGCATGGTCATGGAACTGAGGGCACAAAGCCTTAACATAAGAAAAGGGCCCCCAATAGAGCGCTGAAAGACTTAATGCCTTAAGGCTAAGCCCTTGGTCTGGTGGAGAAAAATGCAAAAAGGGGGTTAAACAAAAAGGGACAAGGTCAATCAGAATTCGCAGTTCATGGTTTTTGTATGTGTGTTTATGGAAACATTTCGATAAATCATTTTGATTGAAAAATTTTGATAAAGCACAATACAAAGGAGAAAAGGCCCCAACACAATGTTAAAGGGCTTAATGCCTTAAGCCTAAGCCTCAAGTCATGGGCCTCGGTCCTACGATGGAATTCTAGTAGGGATTTAATACAAAAGGGGCTAAACATAATCGAAAGTTGGAAATTGACATTTTCACAGTGTTGCACCACTACACGGCACTGTGGTGGAAGAATGTCGATATAATGGTATAGGTATCCATTAAAGGCGTATGTGTCGGAAATTCTAGTTTTGAATGCAGAGGAGTAAAGTTGGTGGTCGAAGCTCTCCCAAGCACACTTGGTAGATGTAAATGAAGAATAGAGATGACATGCGGAGGTACAACTAATCTCTGTCAGCGATAAATAAGCATGGGGAATTTTTGTGAAACATATAGGGGGAATAGAATTAAGTGCGCAACATGGAGATTCACACAGTGAGATAAAGAAGTGATCAAATCCAATTCTTATGAATTAATGTTGTGATGGAACTAGTAAAGCATGAAGTAGTAGAAGAATGGAGGTCCATGTTAGGGGTACATGCTTGGGCAGTGTTGATGGTGATAAAGGCTACATCGAGCTTAGTGTAGCAGAGGAAAAAAACACCAAACTTCCATTGAGTTGTTGAGGGAGTTGAGCATATGTGTGAATGTATTGAGTTTTATGTGAAAGAAGAGTGAAGAACTTGACTTGACTTGGCCTGAGAGTGCAACAGAAGTAGTAAGCGTGTAGTGTGAAGCACGGTGAGGGTAGTGCTGATGCGAAATCAATGAAGAGCCCTTGGCAGTGAAGGAAAAGTGTAGAGAAAGTGTTGTTGTGAGCAACAAGACAAGACCTTCTCTAAGAGAACATAGAAACTAGAGTGCAGAAGATGAATATGGAGACAACCATTTAGTGGTATTTTACTTTAAAATTGTATGCCTCTGTTTTCAGTTTGAAAAGTGTAGCAAATAATGGAACAATGGCAAGGGTAGGTTGGTGCCTGCATTCTAAAGAGGTTGGTGCCTCTTGGAAATTTGGTTCTTTCTAAACAAAGGGGGTCGGTTCCTCCTTTGAGTGGGTTCTAAAAAACGAATAGATATAATTAAGTGGATGCTTAATTTACATCATATAAAAAACAACAAATTGGTGGTTTTTTCCCTTTGGGTTTCCACATGAAAAGACCATATCAAATGTGTGCTACTGATGAGATTGTTATTTGAATATGTATGTCTGAAATATTGTGGATTCACTGTTTCATCAATGAATTCTCTCACAAGTGAAATAACATAAGAAGAGACTACAAGTGTAGTAACAAAAAGAAAATTAAGAGTTTCTTAAATTACTGATTTACCGCCCCCTCAAAAATTCCTTATTCCAAAAATTGGTATCAGAGTCAAGGTTCCTTCAGCAATAATTTAAACATTAGAAGGTAGATCTATAAGGAATTATGTATAGGCAAGAGAGTTAGGAAGTTTTCTCAAGTAGAGTACCGATCTTTGATGGGGCCAATTATGCTTTTTGGAAAGTGAGAATGGAAGCATATCTTTTGTTCTTGGGAATAGATGTTTTGGCATTAGTACTAGTAAACTACAATGTCCCTCATATTCTTCTCACACATGGAGATGGAAAAAAATTATATCTGAGCAATGGTAAATCCAAGCATGCCATTCTTATTGGTCTTTGTCAATCAGAAATTGTAAAATTTATGCAATGTAAGTCTTCTTATGAAATGTGGGAAAATATTAACCAGCATCATGAAGGAGATAACAAATTCAAGAATGCGAAACTTCAGATTTTCAAAATGAGGTTTGAAAGCTTGAAGATGAATGAGAATGAAAGCATAGCAGAATAATTCCTCACAGTTTATGAGGTGGTTATTATGATTAGAGGAATTGGTGGAGAAGTCAAGGATGAGATGATCGTTCAGAAAATATTGAAATCTTTACCCATGAGATTTAATGCCAAAATCTCAGCTATTAAGGAAATGGATAATTTAAAGGATATCAAGATGGATAAGCTGCATGGTACTCTCATAGCTTATGAGATGAGAATAGGAATAGATAATTATGAACCAAAGGAAACAACGTTCAAAGTATCTATAAAGGGAAAGGAGGACAAAGACCATCAAGATTGTTCTAGCTGTGAATCTGATCAGGAGTTGGCTCAAGTAGCTAGAAAAATGAAGCATGGATTAGGAAAATATAAAGGGAAGTTTCCCTTTAAGTGTTTTAATTGTGGTAAAGTTGGAAATTTCTCTTCCAATTTCCCTTATAAAGAGAAGGCTAAAAGGGAAGAGGACCTAAAATTTGGCAACAAGTCACAGATACATTAGAAGAAAAATCCTTATAAGAAGAAGGGGTTCTATTCCAAAGAAGACAAGTCAGAATCAGAGTTAGAGTGTAAAGACTCATCAGAGAATGAGTCAAGTAAGTACCTTCTTATGGCCATTGAAACAGACTCCAAGAAACAAGGTATTGTGGATTCTGAAGAGGAAGAAGAGGAAGGAGTAGTAGACCTTGAAGAGGAACTTATCAGTGCCCTCGATGAATTAAAAAAGGAAAGGAAGAAGAATAAGCAACCGAAGGAACAATTACAGACTGGATGTATAACTTTGATAATGAGGAGTATACTTATCAAAATTAAAATCTTGAAGAAGCTATCAAGAGAAAGGACAATCTAGTCCTTTTAAAGAAAGAAAATCAAGGGAACTATGAGAGACTGGAAAATGAGAACAAGCAGTTGAAATGGGAGGTACTCCAGTTAAAAAAGGAGACGAGCTCACAGATATGCAACGATGATATTCTATCTTTAAAAGTAGAGCAGGAGGAGGCCAAATTAAAGGAATAAGTTTTTCAAGACCTGATTCAAGAATGGGAATAGAACTGTTAGCATCTTGAAGCAAAGGTTGTCTCTTTGAGAATCAATCTTGAGAAAACAAAGACCGAGAAGGTTCTGAATGAAAATTTTGATGAAGGGTGAAGGAAACTAGATCAGATCTTGAGTAGTCAAGGCCTTCAGGAATCAAAATCGATCTGGGATAGTCTAAGACACAAGAATCTTTTGTTAGGAACATAAACTTTAGGTTCGCAGGATTCAAAGAACCACAAAGTCATGGGAAGAAGCATCATGAAAGAATTAATGAAGACAAAAAAGGAGTTGGACAAAGGGGAGATCATTAATGGAGAACAAATCAATCATTCAGATGACCAAGGTATTTTCCTACTCAATCTCATAATTCTCTTAACAAAAAGCATGCCTATTTGTTTTATGGTCATTGTTATAAGTGTCATATCTTTGGATATAAAGCCATTGATTAGAGAAGAATTAAAGTTGAAAGAAATTAAAATCTTAGATATAATATACACCCGATTTCTGATTCTCAAGATTCCTCTCTTAGAAATCAAAATGTCTTCTCTCCCTTACTAAGTGAAGTAGAATGCTTCAAATGTGACAATTTTGGGCACAAAGAAAGTGAGTGCAGATGTAGGTTTGAACACACTTGTCTAAGTCCCAGTATGATAGACAATCAACTATCTGAAAGTATAATGGGGGCTGGAAATAGAAAACTAAAGAAGGCATGTAGTGTGGTCTTTCCTTATCATATCATAACCATGGAAACAAATGGTATGTGGATAGTGGATATTCAAAACATACGACTAGAGACAAAACCAAATTTTTGACACTTAAGGAAAAATACAGAGGAAGCAATGTCACCTTTGGAAACAATGCCCCAACAAGAATCAATGGTAAAGATGTGGTGAGTCTTGATAAAAAAAATAGAAGTGCTTAATGTGATGTATGTAGATGGTCTCAAGAAAAATCTCCTCAGCGTTAGCCAAATGTGTGGTAATGGCTATGATGTGACCTTTCGATCTAAAAACTTTGAGATCCAAAACATAAAGAATGGAAAATTGGTGGGAAAAACAATCAGAACCCACAATAATGTATGTATTTAATGATTCTAGTGTTAACTTCTACTTAAGAAAAACAAGTGAGGCATGGTTGTTTCACAAGAGGCTTGGGTATATCAATTTTAATAGTTTAATAAAAGTCAACAAGATAGGACAAGTGAAAGGATTACCAAAATTGTCGAAGCCCGATAACACAATTTGTAAGTCATGTTAGTTTTGAAAGTGGCTAGAACTCATTTCAAATCAAAAGAGTTCACCTCATACATACCTCTGGAACTCATTCACACAGATATTTGTGGCCCAACTAGAGAAAATAACTTAAAAGGAGAAAGGTATTTCATTCTTATCATTGATTATTTCACTAGGGTTACTTGGATTGTTCTCTTAAAAGAAAAATTGGAGGAATTTTCTCATTTCAAGAAGCTTAAAGCTCAGGTAGAAAATGAGAAAGATTTAAAAATAGAAAGCTTAAGATCAGACAGAGTGGGAGAGTTCACATCAAGAGAGTTTGAGTATTTCTATGAAGAGCATGACATTAGGAGGCAATACTCAGTGGCTAGAACTCCTCAACAAAATGGAGTATTGGAGAGGAAAAATAGAACAATACAGGAAATGGCCAGAGCAATGTTAGATGAAGTGGGAATGTCTCACAATTTCTGGGGAGAAGAAGCCCAGGGAGAAATATATATGTCTAATAGATCTCAACTAAGGCCCGACAGTGATAAAACTCACTATGAATTATCGAATGGAATACATGCATCAGTTAAACATCTCAAGGTGTTTGAGAGCAAGTTCTTATTAAAAAGGTACGAAATGAACCTTGGGAAGTTTGACTCACATGCTGACGAAGGAATATTGCTCGTATATTGTATTCCAAGCAAAGGATATCAATGTCACAACAAGAGAATGAGGGAGATTGAGAATTGCATCAATGTAATATTAGATGGAGTGGGATGGAAACCTAAATCCTCTAGAAACAAAATGAATTCAGATGATGAAGAAAGATCAGATTTTAGGTCTGCCAATCTCAATGAAACAGATTCAGATAGTGAAGGTGAAGAAGAAGGCATGCCTTCAAGGCCAAATACACCCTCCAAGTATGTACAGAAGGAACATCCTGAGAGTCTGATTCTTGGAAATCAAAGACTGGGTGTCTAGACTAGAAGGAAACCCATGGGTAGTACAACTCATGCAAATTTGGCTCTACCATCACAGATAGAACCAAATAACCTATGATAAGCAAGTGAAGATAAGTTCTAGGTGAAATCCATGAATGAAGAATAGAACCAGATTGAAAAAAATGACGGAGCTTGTTCCAAAGTCGAAAGAGAAAATTTTTATTCGAACCAAGTGGGGTTTCAAGAAAAAAATGAATGAACAAGGTCAAGTGATATGGAAAAAATATTGATTGGTTTGCAAAGGGGATGCCCAAACAGAAGGGGTATATTTCAAAGAAAACTTTTCACCAATAGCTCGACTAGAAGCTATAAGAATATTTCTTTGTCTTGCCATCCATAAGAATATGAAGGTATATCAGATGGATTTGAAGTTTTTGTTTCTCAATGGATATTTAGAAGAGGAGGTTTACATTGAGAAGCCTGAAGAATTTATGCTCCCCTCTGATGAAGGGCTCATACACAAACTAAAGAAGGCCCTTTATGATTTGAAACAGGACCCCAAAGATTGGTATGAAAATCTATATAAGTATCTTCAACAACATGAGTTTAATAAAGGCTCAATTGAAAATAATTTTTATGCAAAATCTTAAGGTGATCATCTACTGATAATAGTTGTGTATGTGGATGACATGATATTTGGCAGCGATTTTGAACAATTGGTGCATTGATTTGCAAATTGTATGCAAACAAAGTTTGAAATTTCCATGATTGGAGAACTATCCTTCTTTTTGGGTTTGCATATTACTCAGTCTCCACAAGGAGTGTTTATATCCCAAACCAAATATCTAAACGAAACTTTGAAGAAATTTGGAATGGAAGTTTGTAAACTTGTTAGCACACCTATGACTACAGGCTACAAATTGTGCAAAGAAGATGGAACACCACTAGTAAATCAGACTAAATATAGGTCAATGATAGGAAGCTTATTATATATGATATCTTCGAGGCTAGACATCATGGAAACAATAGGGATTGTGTCCATATTTTAGGCTTTTCTACGAGAAATCCATGTTATTGTTGTCAAGAGGATCTTCAGATATCTTCAAGGTACAACATAGTATGGACTGTGGTATGCTAAGAGTGAAAATTTCAATTTGAAGGCCTACACAGATGAAGACTAGGCTGGAAGCCTTGATGACAGGAAGAGTACTTCTAGTGCAACCTTCTTTCTAGGTGAATACTTAGTGTCATGGGTCAGTACGAAATAGGGCTCTATCTCTCTATCGATTGCTAAAGCAGAGCATATTGATGATGCTACCTACTCTACATAGATTCTATGGATGAAGAAAACCTTGAAGGATATATGAGTAGATCGGTCTAACCCCATTCTAATAATTTCTGACAACACAAGTGCAATCAATATCTCAAAAAATCCATTCATGCATTCAAAGACCAAGCATATTCATATCAAGTATCATTTCTTGATGGAACAAGTTGCAGCCAACATTGTCAAACTTGTTTATGTACCCACTGAAGAGAAACTGGCAGATCCCTTTACCAAGCCACTAGCAAGGGAACCATTTGAGTATCTCAAGCAACACATAGGAGTTATGAATCCTCCCTCTAAATAACTTCATTTTGATAGGTGGTGGTAGCTACTCAGTAGGTGGAATTCATGGGAGAGTAGACTGCAATAGTTCAGGGGGAGTGCTTGTGAAGTATTATTTGTCACTGGTGTCAAAGGGAGAGAAGATTGACATCAGAGCAGACTGTGCCAAGTATGAGGGGGGGAATATGGTGTTTCCATCAATGCCAAAGGGGGAGATTGTTGGAAATTTGATGGCTGGTTGTGTATAGGTGGTTGTGTAAGTATTGGCATTGATGTCAAACAAGGGTCAACAGTATGATTGGGTGTTTGGACTATAGGTAGAGAATTTTTGTAGTCACTTTACTTGTAGAAGAAGGACTTAGACCCTATATCGAATTCTCCCCATTAGAAAGTGCTTTGAATAATATTTTCATCGATATTAGGAAGTCCAAAAATGGACTCCTGGTTTGAAACTTATAACCTGCTGAAGTTCAGGATGTTGAGACCTTGAGAAGGCAAGAATATTGGCGATTGGAGGTGAGGTAGACTACCATATTGGCAATCACAATTGGAGGTCAGGTAGACTACCATATTTGCAATCACAATTGGAGGTCAACGATCAAGCCATATCGACAATTGCAATTGGAGGTCGGTAGTTGAGGAGATTAGTGTATCAACAATCGTAATTGGCAATCAGAGGTTGGGCGAACTTTGATATTATCAATCAGAGGTGATCGACACATGGTTGTAGGCTAATTGGCAATCACAGATTGGATCTTCCCAAGCGTGGACCATTTAAATGTTGTGGATCGAATAAAACATCGATTGTGATGAAAATTGTTGGGAAGGCAAAAATAAAATTAACAAAGGAATTTGCTGAAAGAAAGGTTGATGGGGTCCCTTTTCTCTCTCCTCTGGCAGACATGTGGCAACTTCAGGTGAGATCTACTGAAGACATGTGGCAGGAAGATCCAAGCATATTGGGTGATGTAATGGGCCATATTTAAATGACATGTGTCACCACTCAGAAGGTGCCACATGGCAGTGTGACATCATATTAGAGGCCGACTATTGGAGCCTTGTGGTTGTTGGCACTTGGTTAGAAATGAAAAAGGTTGATGTTTTATTACGTGTGTTTATGGAAAAGTTTTGATAAATAATTGTGATTGAAAAATTCTATAAAGCACAATACAAAGGAGAAAATGCCATGACGCAATGTTAAAGGGATTAACGCATCAAGACTAAGCCTCGGGTCATGGTCCCTAGTCCTATGATGGAATTATAGCACAAAGCTAATACAAAAGGGGATAGGCATAATCATAGGTCGGCAATTGATAGTTTCACAGTGTTGCACCACGACACAACACTATGATGGAAGAAAGTCGATATAATGGTACGATGAGCCATTAAAGGTGTATGGATAAAAAATTGTAGTTTTGAATGTAGAGTAGTAATGTTGGTGGCTAAAGACCTCCCATGCACCCTTCATAGATGTAAAGGAATAACAAAGACGCCATGTAGAGGTACAACTAATCTATGTGAGCCATGAATAAGCATGGGGAGTTTTACTTAAACGTACAAGGGGACTAAAATTAAATTCACAAAATGGAGAGTCACATAGTGAGACAAAGAAGTGATAAAATCCCAAGATTATACATTAATGCTGCAACAAAACTAGTAAAGCATGAAGTAGTAGAAGAATGGAGGGCCATGCCAGGGGTACATTCTTGGGCAGTGTTGGTGGCAACAGAGGCTACATCGAGCTCAGCGTAGTAGAAGAACAAAACATCGAACTTCCATTGAGATGTTGGGGGAGTTGAGAAGATGTGTGAATGTATTGAGTTTGTTGTGAAAGTAGAGTGAATCACCTGAGTTTACTTGGCCTGAGAGTGCAGCAGAAGCAGCAAGCGCACAACATGAAGCATGATGAGGGTAGTACTGGCATGCAATTAGTGAAGAACCCTTGGGAGTGAAGGAAGAGTGCAGAGGAAGTGTTGTTGTGAGAAGGAAGAGGAGACCTACTATAAGTTAACAGAGAAACCAGAGTGTAGAAGTTGAATCTACAGATAGCCATTTAGTGGTATTTTACTTGAAAAATTGTATGCGTTTGTTATTAGTTTGAAAATTGTATGAAATAGAAGAATAGTGGCAAGCGTAGGTTGGTGCCTCTTGGAAAGTTGGCGTTTGCTAAACAAAGGGGGTATGTGCTTCCTGTGAGTGGGTGCTACAAAGATACATATGTAATTGAGTGGGTGCTTAATGTTGGCATTATGATGTATGTGTTGTACTCGATGGAAACCCACTTATAGTAGAACAACTTATTTGTATATGGTAACTAGATGAATCTACAGAAAAGATATCAGATGTGATGAAATGCAGAGCAGCTTCAAGGAATTAGTTTAGAAGGAAACTCACTTAGATGAAAGATCAGAGTATACTAGGTTAATAGCACAGAGTTACAAATCAGACTGCTCAAAATGAAGAAAGAGAGGTATATGTAGGTTCAATATTGGCCAAGCCATGTACACACGCGGGTTCACTGTATACAAGTTGTGTATACGTACACACGCACTTTCACAAAAGGAAAAGCGCATATACCTTGGAAAACTAAGTTTTTGGTCCGAAGTATTTGGTCCATGGTATTTTGATCCATGTTATTGGTCCATGGTATTTTGTCCGAGGTATTGACCCTAGGTATTTGATCCAAGGTATTGGTCCTAAGTAGTTTTGGTCCATGATATTGAGAAAGGCCTCAAACTATAAAAGGAGTAGAAGATCATTAGGCCAAGACACACAAGCATTGAATATTTGATGAAGTGTGAGATCTAGTATGCAGGTTAATGGGTTATGGTGCATTTCTATATTTGAACCAAGGAGGAACCTTAGCGTTTGATGAAAGATAAGATCTAATGATGTATCAGGATCTCAAGTCTTGAAGTAAATTATATTTACGTGATTTGATCATGTATCTGAATAACTGGCGCATGTTGTAGGCTGTAAATATGATGATCCCGATATGAATGGAGTCTGGAATAGTTGTAATGTTTAAATCATCATTTACAGATCTACACATAGGTTCACTTTAGAAAAGGAGAGTATAAACACTAGTTCTGCATATCAAAGTAGCTTATACATCATAAATTTGATTTGCAGATCTGTACATTGGTTCACTTTGAGGAAAGCACGTATGCATGCAAGTTTGACACATGGAAGTAGCGTATACCTTATAAAATATGTTTTAGTTGCTTCTGTTTGTTGTTGTAGTGTTCTGGGTTCTGGCTTGGGTTCTAGTTATTGTATTCTGGTGACAGTATTCTGAATGATCAGATTGATGGGTTGTCAAATTTATTGATTGATTCTGTTGTGGTTGGTTCTAAAGGTGATTGATTGATGCAGATATATTTGATATGATGTTGTTGATGGATCCATTCTGAAAATTTATGAAACATGGTCCCTGGAAGAAAAAGGAGAAGGTCGTAACCTTCTATAGGTCGGTGCCTACATACTAGTAAACACATCGGCTAGTACAAGAGCTAGGGGGTTGTAGCTCCCTTCTAGCATAAGCTAGAGAACAAGAGAAGGTTGTAGCCTTCTGTAGGAAGAAACCTGCGTATTGGTATAGGACTACACCAGTACAAAAACTGTAAACAAAGTTTTCTTATTAAAAGAAGACAGAGACGATTGCAGTGGTTTTCACCCACATTGGGTTTCCACCTTATATCTTGGTGTTCATGTGTGTTGCTTATGTGTGATGCTTTAATCTATTTTTACTGCACTGTCTAATGAATTCCTAATATATTGGTTAAAGTTCAATGCATGATAATTTGGGTAAATCAAAAGATCTCTGCATATACGTTGGTTGCATTAAGTACAGTCGCGTATACATGCTAATTCACTAAGCGAAAGTAGCGTACACAAATCATTTTTTAAAATTAAATTATTGATCTGATAATACTGATTCACCCCCCCACTCAGTATTATTTCCAACAATTGGTTTTAGAGCAGGTCCTTGAGAAGAAGCTTGATCGCTTGAAGGAAGATCTATCATCATGAATAATCAAGAAAGTGGGGGATCCATCAGACCGCCAATCTTTGACGGGAGCAACTTTGTTTATTGGAAGGTAAGAACCACGACCTATCTTCAGTTACTTGGAGCAGATGTCTCGGAAATCGTGCAAGGAGGATATACATTTCCATCAGCAATTCCTATAGATACAATAGGTAAAAGACAATATGAAACCAATGCCAAGGCTATCAATACATTATTAGGAAGTCTGTCACAATCAGAGTTTGTCAAAGTTATGCATCTCAAATCCACCAAAGAAATATGGGACAAAATCGTTCTAAGCTACGAAGGAGACTCTCAGGTAAAATGTGCTAAACTGCAAACTCTCAGAATTCAATATGAAACTCTCAAGATTCAAAATGATGAAAGTATATCTAGTTACTTCTTACGTATAGATGAGATTGTTAATTGCATGAAGAATCTAGGTGAAGAGATAAAGGAAGTTACTTTAGTTGAAAAATTTCTAAGATCCTTGTCTGCTAAGTTTGAATCAAAAGTATCTACCATAGAAGAAAAGCAGGATCTACAGACTATTAATATGACATAGCTACACGGAACCTTAACTGCCTTTGAGATGAGAAAAGGAGGTCCATCAGATATGAGAGAAGCCGCATTTAAAGCTTCAACAAAAAGAAAAGAAGAACTCAATGAATCGGGACATATTTTAGAAGGAGAAGAAGAAGCAAACTTTGTCAAGAACCTTCAACGGGGTTCCAGAAGATTCAGAGGTAAACTACCTTTCAAATGTTTTCCCTGTGGTAGAGCCGGTCATTATGCTGCCAAATGTCCTCATAAACATAAAGATGATAAAGGGAAGGAATCTGCAAAATGGAATAGAAAACAAAGTGTAAGTAAAAAGAGCTACTATACTCATGAAGATAGTGATGGTTTATCAAATAGTGATGAAGATGAAAATAGTAATGACTATAGACTTCTGATGGCTTAGGAAGATGATGACTTTTTGGATGCTTTAAATGAAGATGACATTCATGAAGAAATCTCTAAACTCAAAATCTATTTAGAATAAAAGAATATGATTATCGATACCTTGACATACCAACTTGCTAAAAGAGAAAAACACAATGAAAAACTAGAATGTGAAATTGTGGGTCTAAGAAAGGATCTTGAGAAAACAAAAGCTCTCAATCTTACATTTGCTAAAGGATCAGAAACCTTAAATGAAATTATCAAAGTGCAGTGCTCTCGTCTGATAAAGACAGGTCTTGGATATACTGAAGAAGCATCTCAAGCACGGAAGTTGTCAACCTCCACTAACAGCTATCTTGATGTAGCAAAGAGCAGTGAACAGGTTGACAATCGTCAGTAAAGGCATAAAGCAGAGCACAAGGTAAAACAATCTCAATTTACTTCAAGGATGAACAAAATCCACAACCAACCTCAGGCAAATCGTACTCAATTTGCTTCAAAGATGAATATCAATAGAAACTACAATCACTAGGTCAGTAGATTCGATAATTGCAGGAACTTCTTTAATGGTCAATGTTTCTCATGTCATAATTTTGGACACAAAGCTGCTTAATGTGTTGCTTACAAAACCATCATGACTAGAGAAGCATGAAATCAAAGTAATGTGGCAAGGATCAAGAAAAGTTCCTATAATAAATTTTCTTTGCTTGAAAATGAAATAGAATGCTCAACCTGTAACAACTTTGGCCATGAAGAATCTGAATGCAGGAGCAAATTTCGGAAAATATCTCAGAAGGAGGAAACTCCATTAAATCCCAAAATATGGATAAAGAAAGAATCACAAACAGAAAGATGTGGTAGAGCCTTGTATGCAAAAGGACAAGAAAACCAGTGGTACATCGACAGTAGATGCTCAAAACACATGATAGGTGACAAAGAAAAACTACACTCATATAATGCCTTAGAAAAGGAAAAGAGTGTCTCATTTGGAAACGACACTCTTGCTATCATAAAAGGTAAAGGCTCTGTTTTCCTGAAAGAAAAAGTTAAAGCTGGAAATGCTATGTATGTTGATGGCTTAAAGCATAACCTATTGAGTGTGATTCAAATGTGTGATCAAGGGAATTAAGTAGTGTTTCGATCAAATGGATGTGTTTTCCATGAGCTTGATAGAGGATAAACCATGATTAAAGGTACAAGAACTCCAAACAACCTATACATACTCAAGGGAGGACAACGACAATGCTATCTAAGCAAAAATCATGAAAACTGGCTATGGCACAGAAGATTGGGACATCTAAGCTTTTCTCAAATAAGAAAAGCATGCAGATTCCAGGTTGTTCGAGATCTTCCAGATATCAACATTCCTGAAAATACTATATGCAAATCATGTCAATTTGGTAAGAAAACCAAATCTCAATTCATTGAAAAGGAAGGATAAGCTAGTAAGCCTCTTGAACTTATTCATACTGATTTATGTGGACCATCAAGGAAAACGCCACCTCAAGGGGAAGAATACTTTATATTGTTCAATGATGATTTTTCCAGAATGTTTTGGATAGGTCTTCTAAAGCATAAAGATGAAGCATTTGAAAGTTCAAATCTTTCAAAGCCTTGATTGAAAATGAATCAGATCGCAAAATCAAATGCCTCAGATCTGATCGAGGAGGGGAATTTACCTCAGATGAATTCTTTAGCTTCTGTGAACAACATGGAATAAAAAGACAGCTCTCCACTGCAAGTACTCCTTAGCAAAATGGAGTGGTAGAAAGGATGAACAAAACTATTCAAGAAATGGCTCGTGCTAAGCTAGATGAATCTAGAACTCCTATAACCTTCTAGAGTGAAGCTGCATTCACCACTACCACTATTCTCAACCAAGAAAATGTTCGGGTAAACAACACTCAAACTCCACATGAACTTTGGTATGGTAAAACTCCTACTGTAAAGTACTTCAAGGATTTTGGAAGCAAATGTTACATCAAAAGGAATGAAGAAAAACTTGGTAAGTTTGAACCTAGAGAAGCTGAAGGTATTCTTCTTGGCTACTCTTCCCGAAGTAACGGATATAAATGTTATAATAAAAGACTCGGAAACATTATTGAAAGTATTGATGTTGTAGTTGATGAAGCATGCAAAAATCCAAAACATATAAAAATTGAAGATCATGACAATGTAGAAAATGAGGATCATTTTCCGACATCAAATCACACTGATTCTGAAGAAGAAACCAATGAAGCACCAGAAGAAGAGATAACGATAGAAGAAAAGACTCCGTCCAGGTATGTTTAGAAAAATCATCCGGAAACTCAAATTTTGGGGGAAAAAGGGGCAAGTGTGCAGACAAGAAGAACTATTGCCGAAACCTCAAGCTATCTAGCATTACTATCTTCCACTGAACCTCAACATGTAAATGAAGCATGCAGAGATGAATGTTGGGTCAAGGCCTTGAATGAAGAACTTGAGCAAATTGAAAAGAATAATACTTGAGAATTAGTTCCTAGACCTCATGTTAAGAATATCATAGGAACTAAATGGATATTCAAAAGCAAGCTGAATGAAAATGGAGAAGTTATTAGAAACAAGGCCAAAGTTGTCTGCATAGGATATGCTCAACAAGAAGGTATAGATTTTGAAGAAACTTTTGCACCTGTTGCTAGAATTGAAGCCATAAGAATGTTTCTTTCTCTTTCTAGTTTTCAGAAATTCAAAGTATACCAAATGGATGTAAAATCTTCCTTTCTTAATGGAGAGTTAGAAGAAGAATTCTATATTGAACAACCAGAAGGATTCATTCTTGGAAATGATGCAAAACTTGTATGCAAACCCAGAAAATCTCTCTATGGTCTAAAACAGGCTCCAAGAGTATGGTATTACCATCTTGACAAATATCTCCATCAACAAGGTTTTCCAAAGGGGTCAACAGATAGTAATCTATATACAATGATGGACACTGATAAATTGCTAATAATTGTTGTGTATGTTGATGATATTATTTTTGGTAGTAATGATGAATACATGAGTCAAAATTTTGCCTCAGTAATGTAGCCAGAATTTGAAATGTCCTTTCTTGGAGAGCTTACCGTTTTTCTTGGTCTACAAGTTCAACAAAATAAAGATGGTATTTTTCTCTCACAAACCAAATATCTCAAACAGATCTTGAAAAAGTACGGCATGGAAGATTCTAAACTAGTATGTACCCCAATGGTAACAGGATGTAGTCTTAGCTCAAATGATGAATCAGTAGTACATCAACCAACTTAAAGATCCATGATTGGCAGCATTCTTTATCTAACAGGTACCCAACCAGACATCATGCATGCAGTGGGAATAGTTGGACAATTCCAAGCAAATCCTAAGGAAACACACCTTCAGGCAGTCAAAAGGATTTTCAAATATCTCCAAGGAACACAGAACTTTGGTTTATGGTATCCTAGAGATACCGATCTTACACTTCATGCATATATAGATGCAGATTGGGCAGGAAGTGTTGATGATAGAAAAAGCACTAGTGGTGGTTCATTCTATATGGGTTCCAAGTTAGTGTCTTGGTTCCGCAAGAAACAAAGTTTAATTGCATTATCTATAGCTGAAGCAGAATACGTGGATTCTGCATCTTGCTGCACACAACTACTTTGGATGATGCAAACCTTGCAAGACATTCAGATCACATGTACTCCACCTATCTCCATTCTATGTGATAATACAAGTGCCATCATTATTTCAAAGAATCCAGCCATGCACTCCAAGACCAAGCACATACCCATCAAATATCATTTTCTACGTGAAGAAGTGCTTGAACAAAAAGTCAAATTGGAATATGTTCCCTCCAAAGAACATGTTGTTGATATATTCACTAAACCACTGCCTAGAGAGACATTTGAATATCTTAGACAAAATCTAGGAGTAGTTGCTACATCATCCTGTTGTTAAATCCTAATTTCTTCAAAGAAAGGTGGTTATACGCGAGTTTCATAAAGCATAGTTGCCTACATATGTGGGTTTCTATGGGTACAGTCACATATTGAAGGAAAACAGTGGGCCAGACTCGGAAAAAAAGGGGGGGTTTGCCATGGTTCTATCAATTATCTGCTCTGTTTGATGATGGTTTCACTCTACTAAAAACATGTGGAAATATATTGGTTCTCATAAAGTTGTTGATAACTTGATGTATATCTGATTGGTGATGATGATTTGATATCTCTTACTGACATATGCATGTGCAGATCTGACTGTGAACAGGTTCGGGGGTAGAACATGGTTGATGATAGTTTGGGAACTAATGTTGGACATATACATGTTGTTGGTCTGAATACTGATTGATAGATGCTGCTAATGATGCAGATCATATGATACTTGTTGATCACTACCATGGTCTTGTTTTAGACATTTGGTCTCTGTTATATAAGTCATGTACATCTTTTAATGTAAAGGTCATGAAAAGACCTAATTTGTAACCCCACTATGCATGGGATGGACGATGTAATGTTTGTGTTTTTCCACGTATAAGCAATTGTATATCCCCACTTGGTTGCATGGATGAGTAAAATTTGGTATATCCCCACTTGGTTGGGAGATGGATGTATGTATGAGTCATTGGTGATAGGAAGGTCATTTGTGATGTATGTATAGATTCATATTCTTCCTTTAGAACATATTTTTGTAGAGTTTTCTTATGCTCAGGGGGAGAATGGACTCGATCATGGGAGCTCAATCAGCACACTTCAGCATATCAGAGATTTCAGCATGCACTCAAGGGGAGCATGACCCTTTGCCCTTGATGTCAAAGGGGGGGAGTTACTTGGTGTGGTTGTTGTTGCCATCAAGTCCAAAGGGGGAGATTGTTGGCATTATGATGTATGTGTTGTACTTGATGGCAACCCACTTATAGTAGAACAACTCACTTGTATATGGTAACTAGATGAATCTACAGAAGAGATATCATATGTGAAAAAATGCATGACATTAGTGTTTACAGATGTGATGAAATGCGGAGTAGCTTCAAGGAATCAGTTCAGAAGGAAACTCACTCAGATGAAAGATCACAGTATACCAGGTTAACAACACAGAGTTATAGACTAG
This sequence comes from Pinus taeda, assembly GCA_000404065.3. Classification (NCBI taxonomy): domain Eukaryota; kingdom Viridiplantae; phylum Streptophyta; class Pinopsida; order Pinales; family Pinaceae; genus Pinus; species Pinus taeda. The sequence goes on along the minus strand of APFE031393075.1, from coordinate 10,181 downwards.
ACTACTCAAAATGAAGAAAGAGAGGTATACACAAGTTCACCATTGGCCAAGCTGCGTATACATGCAGGTTCACTATATACAAGTCGCGTATACGTACACACACACTTTCACAAAAGGAAAAACACGTATACCTTGGAAAACTAAGTTTTTGGTCTGAAGTATTTGGTCCATGGTATTTTGATCCATGGTATTGGTCCATGGTATTTGGTCTGAGGTGTTGACCCTAGGTATTTGATCCAAGGTATTGGTCCTAAGTGGTTTTGTTCCATGATATTGAGAAAGGCCTAAAACTATAAAAGGAGGAGAAGATCATTAGGCCAAGACACACAAGCATTGAATATCTTATGAAGTGTGAGATCTAGTATGCAGGTTATTGGGTTATGGTGCATTGTTGGATCTAAACCAAGGAGGAACCTTAGCGTTTGATGAAAGATAAGATCTAATGATGTATCAGGACCTCAAGGCTTGAAGTGAATTATCTTTATGTGATTTGATCATGTATCTGAATAATTAATGCATATTGTAGCCTGTAAATATGATGATCTAGGTATTACTGAAGTCTAGAATATTTGTAATGTTTAAATCATAATTTATAGATTTGTACGTATGTTCACTTTAGAAAAGGAGCGTATACACGTTGGTTCTGCATATCAAAGCAGCGTATACATCATAAATTTTATTTGCAGATCTGTACGCTGGTTCACTTTCAGGAAAGCATGTATGCACGCAGGTTCGACACATGGAAGTAGCGTATACCTTATAAAATATGTTTTAGTTGCTTCCGTTTGTTGTTGCAGTGTTCTAGGTTTTGGCTTGGGTTCTGGTTATTGTATTCTGGTGACAATATTCTGAATGATCAGATTGATGGGTTGTCAAAGTAATTGATTGATTCTGTTGTGGTTGGTTCAAAAGGTGATTGATTGATGCAGATATATTTGATATGATGTTGTTGATGTATCCAGTCTGAAAATTTATGAAACGTAGTCCCTACGAGAAAAAGGAGAAGGTGATAGCCTTCTGTAGGTCGACGCCTACATACTAGTCAACATATCGGCTAGTACAAGAGCTAGGGGTCGTAGCTCGCTTCCAATAGAAGCAGGAGAATGAGAGAAGGTTGTAGCCTTCTATAGGTAGAAGCCCGCGTACTAGTATAAGACTGCACCAGTACAAAAACTGTAAACAGAAATTTTTTATTTAAAGAAGGCAAAGATGATTACATCAGGTGGTTTTCACCCACATTGGGTTTCCACCTTATATCTTGGTGTTCATGTGCATTTCTTATGTGTGATGCTTTAATCTATTTTTACTGCACTGTCTAATGAATTCTTGATATACTGATTAAAGTTCAATGCATGATAATTTGGGTAAATCAAAAGATCTCTACATATACGCTGGTTGCATTAAGTACAGTTGCGCATACATGCTAGTTCACTAAGCTGAAGTAGCGTATACAAATCAATTTTAAAAATTAAATTATTGATCTGATAATACTGATTCACCCCCCCTCTCAGTGTTATTTCCAACACTTAATTTACATCATAAAACAAACAACAAATTGGTGGCTTTTTCCCTCTGGGTTTCCATGTGAAAACACCGTGTCAAATGTGTGTTGCTCATGAGATTGTTATTTGAATATGTACGTCTGAAATCTTATTGATTCACTGTTTCATGAATGAATGCTCTCACATGTGAAAGAACATAAGAAGGGACTATACTCATAGTAAGAAAAATAAAATTAAGAGTTTCTTAAATTAGTGATTCACCCCCACCCTCTCTCATCAATTCTTTATTCCAACAAATTCTTATACATATGATGATGAAATGGAGATGTTACCAGCAAATATTGTATTGAGGAGTAGGAGTAGAAATTGTGGTATCAATCTGAGATGTTCTAGTTATACAAGGAATAGAGAAGTATAGCTCACGGGAAGAAGTTCTATTAGTGATCACTTTTCAAGTGAATGTTGTCAAAAGGATTGCTTGAAACATATGGATTTCAAGTTTTCATTGGAGAAAAGGAAGATATATTTGTTAATGAATAAATACATGCAAAATTCTTATTTAGTGGGGTGCATGTAATATACATTCTGAGGTTATGATTAGCATATTAGCTCTTTATTTATCTGTAGAAAGGCTTTCAAAATGTTTCATTCAATTGGTAAATTTTGTTTGTCAAGAATTCAAGAAAATTTTGAAAAATATCCCACATTTTATTTAGAAGTATGTCATAAATGACAGTTTGGGCCATTGTCAAATACTGCAATGTCATGGATCAAATAATTATTTTCAAAGCTTGGGGAGTATATGCCAAATAGAGACATAATACATATTCCAGATAATTTCTCAAGATGAGAATTCTACAACTTATACAAAGAATATGCAGAAGGTGTTGAAGGAAATGGTTGTTTTATTGCATATCAATAATTTGTGAAGATATGGAAGATACAATTCAACAATGTCTATATTCCTAAGAAGGCAAGGATGGGGTTTTGGAGTACATGTTCTTCTCTTAAATAAAAAGGGGATAAATGTCAAGGGGCAGAAAGAGGTAAGAAGTAATAACATTACCTTTTAAAATTGTATAGTCGTGAACTATGAAAATGTATTTATTAATAACTTTATTATATGTTATGTGCGCATTCCATAGTCAAATAACTTCAAGAGAATTGCAAAAAACAAAAAAGGGCAAGGAAAAGGTTGTACAAGAATTGAAAGAAGTGTTATGATAATCCAAATAAATATTTGGGTTTGGCAGTTGATGGTATGGTCCAAAAGAAAACACTTCTACCACATTTTGTTGTCACACCCAAAAATTTACACGAGGAAAATTTTATTGAGTTTCACTTGGCCGATTATATGGTATTTAATGGGAAAATGTTGCCAAGGGTTTACATCATAGCTCCAAATATACATAATGATGCAAATCTAACAATAACCATAATTCATGATGTGCTTCCTCATTGGTATGGTAATCTTCCTGAAGTTTTGTATCTACAATTGGACAACACTTTTCATGAAAACAAAAATCATATTGTTCTTGGATATCTAAACATGATTGTTGAATTGAGAATTTTCTTAGAAGGTAAATGTTGGTTTCCTTCTTGTTGGGCATCCTAATGACGATATTGATCAGATGTTCAGTCATTTTTCAATCACATTGAGGAGGAAGGATGTTGGGAGCTTTCCATAATTAATTGAATGTATTAATAAATCATACATGCCAAAGCCTATTTTTCATGTGTTGGAAGAAACTGCTGACATGCGAAGGTTTATTCTGGGATCACATGGTGAGGAGAAATGCATTGAAGAACTTAAATACATTACCTGCCAAAATCAATTTCATATCAAAAAATTTAATGGGAAAACACTAATATGGGGCAAGAAGTATTCAACTAATGCAGAATGGGCATCATCATCATGTTTGAAATTTTTGAAGTTCTTTCGAGATCATCCAATATTTACATCAAGTATATTGTTAGTACAAGCAGTGGCTGAAGTTCATAATGGATGAAGGAAGAAGAGATATAAATTATTGTGATTGCTTGGAAGTAATTAAAAAATGTATTAGATATACATATGAGTACTTTGATGTTATTGATTTAGTTTGGTGGTAGTATTTTTTCAATAATCAGAGAGATATCATTTCAAGATCAGCAAATGAAGATATACTTTTCAAGACTCCATTTATTTGGCCACAAAATGTGTCAAATGAACATGAGGAAAGAAACATTGTTGAAAAACAACAACCTCAAGGTATTATTAATTCTTGATAGGTAAAGGAAAGAGAAATATATATTGGTTCCATAATATCTTGTGCAGAACGTGAAGCCATGGAAGACCTTTACAGGGGTTTAGTAAAGGATATTAAGGAGGGTTACATGATCGCAGTGTTAGCAAATGGAGATGCACATGGATATCCATTCTGGGTTACCAATATTATAAGGTCATTACAGAAAATGAAGATGTTGCAGGTGTTGAAGTACATTAGTATGCCACAAATACACAAACATTCAATGGTGTGTACAAGCCAAAGATGGTAATTGATAAAAAAATTGGCGGAAAGAGAAAGAGAAATGGTAGAAATATAATAGTCACAACACAAACCTCTTAAAATTAGAGGATGTTGGCATACTCTTTTATGACTTCAATTTAACAAAGAGAGGAACTCTTCGCTTCAGGATAAGATTCTAAAGAGGTTGCTACCAGAAGAAACAATGTTGAGATGGGAGTCTACTGAACCCAGTCATTGATTTAGAATATTCTTGAAACTTGAAATGGTGGGCATGCATGTTGACTCAGATGGGGCACTAGTTGATGAAAGAGAAGAATATGGAACATGTTTATCTGCATCCAGTCATTCATCTGAAGATGTGAATTTTGATGGTGTGCAAGAAAATATGAGTGATTCTGAATAATTGTTTAAGACAATTTATATAACTAATGTTTGCATGGTATCTTGAAATAAAATTTTATTTTTCATATGATATTACATGAAGTTATGAGTCACTTTTATGTTTGTTGGATTATATGTTTTAATTATTGTGAATTTATTTGTTTAGAATATTCAAAATGCAACAATAACTTAGAGAAATAATTTATGTTTCATTCAAACTACAAGTATTGGTATTTTGATTAATTTCTTAATATAATTTGTTCATAATGTCATGGTTGAAATATGTTGAAATAAGTTTTTTAATTCTATGGTTGAAAAATTGTCAATTTTTTTTATTATCTTTAATGTTATGGTTGAAAAGAATTAGAATGTTAGTGATCTTTATTGTCATATTATTATATGTTTAATAACATGGACAAAAATTGTTGGAATTTTAATGTGTTTTGGATCCCATTATTTTATCTTTAATGCCATTACTAAAAAATGTTGAAATTATACCCGTAAAATAAAAATGTTATTCTACCAACAAAATCAATATGTTTTTTTTCATTTATTTTGCACAAAAAAATTGGTTTTATTGCCATTTTTAAAAAATGTTGAATATTAACCCTAAAAAAAACATCATTCCATAATACACACTTTTTGTTTTTGGGTTGTTCTTCATGGTTTATAGGGTTTTTTGGCTAGAGCTCTTATTTTGAGTTTACAGTTCCCGTTTCAAGGTTTACATTGATTATACCAGAGGAAGATTTTTTAGGAAGAAACTAGATGTGTCACACTTCAAGATATTTGGATCATCAATTTAATGTCGTGTTTCCAAGGATGCAAGGAAAAATCTAGAGCCTACAATTGAGTTGGGCATATTTTTGGGGTACACAAAAACACCTCACAGCTATCATGTGTACTTTCCATCTATGAGGATGACAATTGTTAGGAGAGATGTAAAGTTTGATGAGGAGAAGGTAACGAAGTGTTCTCTAGAAAGGGAGCTTCAGTTGCATTTAGATCAGGATATTTTGGCTCCAAAGGAAGAACCTTCGAAAGTCGTGGAGTAGCCACAAGTAAAGGAGCAGAGAGCAAAGAAATCCACTCAAGCAAGGACATCCAAAGAAGGAAGGAAGCGAACCAGGGAAACTGATAGAATATTCCATGATGCTATAGATAATGTGGGAGCACCCACATCACAACATAGGAAAAGGATGTCACTTGATTGGTACACTGGCTACATGGCTCTGATGCTTGAGCTTGTATAGACTTAGCCATCCTCATTTGAGGAAGTTGTGCAACAACCAGTACGGGTTGATGCAGAGGAATATGATTCCATTAGTATAAAAAGTGTTCGTGAAGTGGTCCCAAGGCCAAAGGAAAAATCAGTGGTGGGTTCAATATGGATCTACAGGGTGAATCAAGCAACATACAGAAGCATTGAGAAACACAAGGCCAAACTTATGGTCAAGCAATTATCTTAGGCATAGGGAATTGACTATGAGGATATCTTTGCTCTAATAGAAAAGTACTCTTCAACCAGATCAATCTAGCAACTACAGTGTAGATGGAATGTGAACACAACATTCCTTAATGGAGTTATTGAGTAAGAGGTGTACATTAAATAACTTGAAGGATTTGAGACCTTTGACAAAGATTCACATGTCTGCATACTCAAGTGAGAATTGTATGGATCGAAGTGAGAACCTCGTGCTCGGTATCACGAGTATCAACAACTATCTCATAAGGTTGGGCTTCACCAAAAGTGAAGAAGATGCAAACCTTTACCACATTGTTGTTGAAGGTAAATTTTTTATTATAGTATTACATGTCGATGGTTTAATTTTAACTGGTGATGAGAAGTTTACTAAATCTTGTAAAGAGGATATTGAAATATTTCCTTGGTTTTCAAGTATGGCAAGGAGATGGGGAACTGTTTGTCTCTCAAGGAAAGTATACCAATGAGATACTAAATGAGTTCCACATGGAGAGTAGCAAAGCCACGAAGACTCCTATAGCAAGGAATTTGAGGAAAGAGGATGCTACTTTAGGTGAGGTAGTGGAGACTACCATTTAAAAAAAACTTAATATGGGTTCACTTATGTATTTGGTGAACACACGACTATACAAGTTTATGTAGTTAACAATATTAGTCAAGCAATGCTTGTGCCAACCAAACTGTATTAGAAGGAAATAAATCATGTGTTGAGATACCTTAGAGGCACTACTCATTTTGGTCTTTGGTATAGACAGACAGAGGGAGTGAAGCTACAAGGATTCACATATGCAGATTGGGTGGGGAGTCCATCAGATGGGAAGAGCACATTAGAAGGAATTTGCAGTGTTGGCTTAGCGACAGTTTCTTGGTACATCAAGAAGCAGGGATCTCTGGCACTCAACTCAACAGAAGTAGAGTACATGGTTGCAAGTCAAGCAAAATGTTAGGTTATCTAGATGAGAAAGGTTGTTGTTGGGTTATTTATTCAGAAGATGGATCCTACTTTGATTTACTGTGACAATCAGAGTTGTATCAAACTCTATGAGAATCCAGTATTTCATGATCGATCCAAGCATATCGAAATCTACTATCACCATCTACAAGATTGTGTACATATGAGGATCATGTTGTCAGAATACGTTCGAATAGAGGAAAAGATGCAAATATTTTGACAAAGGCTTCCTCAAGAGGAAAAATTGAGTTCCATAAAGGTAGGATTGGGGTATCAGATAATCCTTTTCTTGCTGAGACACTTGAATTCAATTCAGTATGATTGATTTCTAATTTCTAGTAATATATTTTAGCTAAAATGATTTATTATTAGTTTAAGTAGTTCTAAATTCAAGAGGAACTAGTGGGAGATCAAAGAGTGGAAGTGTAACTTCAACTCACTATAGTGATCAACCAATTAACTAATCAATCAACCCAAAATAACTAATGCATGCATAGAATTTGAGTTACCCAGTTGAGATTGGAGTTCAAGGGAAATGTACGATTAGTTGTAAACTATTACAATCTATATAGGTGGTGAATATAGTCAAAGATTGGCCTAAAGGAATTGAACAATCTAGATCGAGCAGATTTCCTTAATTAATAGGCAATAATTCCTCAAGGAAAAACAAAAGGAAATGGGAGCTTAGCAGGCTCAGAAATTGGCTAAGTATTTGTTATAGATCAATTTCGGCCCATCAGCCCCAGCTTCCAGTTCTGTATTATTAGGGTCCATCAATCCTTAATTCAGTTGTTTTCATTCCTTAATGAAGTTAACCTACATCATGCTTGCCTCCCAAGATTTTCCATGTCACCATTCATTCAAAAAGTGCCCCTGAGGAGATTAGCACAAGAAGCCTTCTATCAGGCTGCAATGCATTGTAGGAACTACACTGTCTGGGTGCTATGCATCACACCTGGCCTTTGTTTCACCTACACTGAGCGAGATTCATCAAATTTTTGAAATGAATCCATTGTATTCCTCATCCAATGGATGCTTATGGAAGTTTCAAGATGGATGGAACTCGCTTTTGGATGAGGAAGAGGATGAATCAACCTTAATCCATTATCCCTTCCTCTATGGAACCACTTCCCAATTTTGGCAAAGCATTCATGAGGGCCATTAATGGCTTAACCTCCTCCATTCAGCTATAAATGGACCAAGCATTCAAAGGCTGCTCTAGGTTGGAATTTCTTGAGCTAAGGAAATGTTGTTCGAATGAGAATAGTAAGAGTATTGTAATGACGTTGCATTGTTTCTTCATGAGGAGAGAAGGGTTTGAAGCTGGAAGGATGACACTGAATCAAACATGCATCTACATGGGTTGTAATATTTCCTTCTATTAATAAGGAATTCTCATCTTTTTCCATTCATGTGTTCATATGATGTATATCGTATTCCAGATTCTATGATATGTTTAGTTAACAGATCATCATTATTGTATGCTTTGATGGATTTCTATCTCAGCTTGTGTGCAGGTACTTTCCAAGTGAGTTAAGTACGGAAAGGAGTGGTGAAATTGGTCAAAGGAGAGAGGGATGGAGCGAAAGTTATAGGTTAGCACCTTTGTTCTTCTTTCTCATATCTATTAAGTATAGGAAAAGTGACGAATTGCTTTGTCTGTTGTTTCTAGACTAGCTACTAGGTCTAGAGGGTTAGGTGTTTGAAGAAACACCAAATTTTCCCAAAACAAAATGGAGACTCCGCTAGGGAACGATCCTATCCCTTGTAGTAGCTTATCAATCTCTTAAGACACTTTTACATACTGTATCTTTTTCGTTTATTTAATTCAAGTTCAATTCACTGAAAATTGAGTCAATTTTGAGCATAAAATTGTCTTACTGTAATTATCGCACTTCTGTGACTGACACAGTGTGATGCAGTGCACTTCTTGCATAGATCTACTGCCATGCATTACACTGTCTCTAACTACTACTTGTGATGATCCATTTAGGGTCAGTTTTCCCATCTAGGAACTAAATTTTTTTGTTAATTTTCATCAGTTTAAATTGCTTGTTGAATGTAAATGATGCCTTATCTCTGAAAATAGTATTTTCATCTCCTTAATCTAGCCCTGCTTTGATTGGATTGATTAATGTTTCTTTAATGTTTTCTTTGTCATTATCAATCTATAGTCAAAGTAAGTTTTTTATTGATTATTTTTGTCGATAGAAAAGTCTCGTAAAGTCGTCATTTTCTTCGAATAATGAAGTGTCATATAGTCTTCCTTCATAGATAATTGATTGATTCACTTGTGCATTTGATTTGTATTTTCATTTAAAGTGTCGAAAATATTCATTCCTTTAAAATCGAAAGTGTCGTACAATCTTCCTTTCCCTTTTAAAATAAACTGTCACAAATCGTCATTGTTTATGAAAAAAGATATGAACCATTTGTGCATTAGTTTTTCTTATTGCATCATTCACATTAAGAGAAAATGAAAAGAAATACATGCAATTTGTATTTTGAAGTTTGTGAATGCTTGAAAGGAATGGTTTGGGGAATTGCATCTAGTTTGTGCTCTTTGTTGCTTGATCAATAAGTACATGTATGCTCTATCCCTCATAGCTAGGATTTTCATTGTTGAAAACAAATGGAAAGAGTGCTTCTCATTCTAGTTGCATTCTTAGGAATTTCGAAAAACATCTCGTGGTGAAACCTCAAAGTCAAACTTTAAGCAAGATCAACCTAAAATTTACATCAATTAATCTAATAACACATTGGAACTTAACGAAAGCATCTAGAGGTCTAAGCTAGAGATGTGTTCCAACGTCTTTAAACCTAGTGGCCATTGTTTTCATTGAGGTTGGGTGATTCCTCCTCTCTGATTCGATAAGTGATAGTACGGACTTTTGCTACCTATACCATTGAGTATATGGTGGGAGATTCCAATAGGTTGAAATCATTTATCTCTAGGAAGCTGAGTCTGTCGCCTTACCGATTTCAATGCACCGAGCATAGCATTTGGGAAGATTGATTGTCATTCGTAAAGTCCTTGGTAATTTCTCTTTCATTTATCACCAAGGTGTATATTGCAGTTTTGTGATTTGTCTGGTAAACCCTCTTGTCTAGAATCTCTAGAGTAGTCACTTTAATTCCTTTTCGACTCTTTAAAAGTAAAAGGATCATCTCAGCATTTGTCCCTTCAGGCACATTAAACATCGAAGGCGACTATACTCATCTTTTGTTTTTTCTCGACTCATTAAAAATTAAAAAGCAAAGTTGTGTTCGAGTGTCGTGTTAACACCCAGGTTGTTCCCTATGACTCCCAAGGGAATACGGCTGGGGTAACCACTAACCAACCTTTGGATTAT
>APFE031393067.1:157031-172107 GCA_000404065.3 Pinus taeda | reverse complement strand
TTATTAATTATTATTTTTATTACTTCATGTTGCCAACACCCTCTGCTGAACTAGTATAACCAGCAGGCATCGAAAGTCCCCAACACCTCGGGAAATCTCAAGGAATCTCTGTCCTTTTTCCCACTTTCGGCACCAGGCTAAGCCTGACCTGGTCTGTATCCTAGTCGAAGGCTGGCCCAAGGCTCGCGCCTGACTTAGACCTCATCTGCCCCAAGGCAGGCATCCGGTCCGGTACTCAATGACCCCGGGCATCTCGCAGCCTGGCCCACTCCCTCCACAACTACTAAGGCGCACAGCCCCAGGCATCGAAGTCCTTTACATCCCTTCCAGACTTCGACATCCCAACCCAATAACAGGCACCTAGCCTGGAACATCAAGCACTTGGCATCCTCAAGATAAATAATAAAATTAATAATATAATAATAAATAATAAATAATAAATAATACAAAATAGTTTAGGTGTCATTTCTTGTATCGGAAATAAAATTAATGAATCTTCCTTTTTAAATTCGAAGAAACGAAGTATAAACCTAGAGGGTTATGATAACGAAAACAAATTAATCCGCAATAACGCTAAATAATGGTCACAGGAAAACAGAGTTGGAATCCCTGAGGAAATGACAGCCTGTATAATGAAGACATTATAACAAAATGTAAAAGCTATGGAAACAATCTTCGTATCCAAAGTTTCAAATCAAAGAGAAATTGGAAGGGTCAAGAGAAACCTACCGGAAAATCTGTACAATGCACTAGTAGAGTAATAGATTCTAAACTATGCCCGTGGCTTAAAAGTTTTCATAGAAGTCGTCGAACCCTTGGGGTTACAGCCACAAAGACTTGACTAAAAATTTAAATTAGAAAAGAGAAGACTTGGGGTTTACCCAATTTAAAATAAACTACTCACTAAACTAAGAGCAATATAGATTAACTTTGCGAGAGGGAAAAATAACCCATTGAACAAATTCTTCAGGACCGAGCAAAAACCCTTATCAGAGAGAAGTTAACCATAGAACTTCTTCGAAAACATTGGTAAATGAGGAATGATGGTAAATTACCTGTTGATTCCTGGTGGATGCTCACATTCCTTTTTGTGAGAAGTTTATATAGTAGTCATATTCCTTACAGCTTGTCATTTCACAGGGTTAGCAAGCCAGATAAAAAAAATGATATGCCAAATACATCATACAAGCACAAGAGAGTTCTGTAAGAGAACGAGATTGCCTTTATACGCAGAGTCAGGGTCAACTATTAATAACATTTCCCTCCGGGCAAAAGGAAAAATAGTCTACTTTGGAATGCCAGATGGTGAAACCATGGAACTGGCAGAACCACAAACACTTGTTATCTGCTCCATAGCAGATGGAGAAATGTTGTAGAAAGTTCGGGTCAAAAAACCCTCTTTCAGAGACGACATGTCGACAATCACAAAGAAAAAAAAACATGCAAAATACTAAGATTTTTGTGGTAGTCCATTAAAAACTCTTAGAAACCCCAAGTATAATGATAATCTTCAATTTCATATGATTAAATCTGAACTGTTGTCACTTGAACACAAAGGAAAGAAATACATGGCAGTCACAGGAGTTGTCTCCTGGAAGTAATCAACCTGTAACTTTAAAACAAAAAAAATTCCAACAAAATAAATTTTCTGGATGCCCATAGGCCCTAAGGGTTTAAACTTGCTCTGATACCATATGTAACAATACAAAGTAAAACTAAAATTAATGTCTTAATGGAAACAAATACTAACAAATGAACTTACCTATTTTACCTGTAATTGCAGTCTGCCAAGTGATCACAAGATTTTGGGGACGACTCTCCTCCCAACCGTAGACTCAATTGTGCAGAATTCTGCTACAAGTGGCCACCCCCAAGCCCTCAATCAACGACTACTGCCAGTGCTCCTAAGTCTTAGTATACCATTCTCCCAAGAGAATGAAAGATAGAATCTCGGAATGATAGATGCAATGAATGCCTCTCATCTTCCTCACCATCTATTAAATAGAACAACATTGGATGGGGAACCACAGGCACACACTCCATGTGTCTTACATGCAAACTTGAATTTTAGCTTTCTTGTTTATTTCTTTACTTTTCTTTTGATTTTTTAGCTTCTTGTTTTATTTTTCTTCTTTTTGATCCTTTACTGATTCTTTTATTGCTTTCTTTGTTTTATTACTATTTATTCTTATTTAGAGCTTTAGTGTAGTTATTACTATTTATTATTTTATTTATTTCTTGTATATTTTTTAAATATCATTTATGATTTATTTTATTATTTATTTTTAAGTGATTATTATTATTATTATTTATTTTGTATTATTTATTATTTATTATTTATTATTATATTATTATTTTTATTATTTATTATTTATTATTAAAGGGAGGGATATTACAAAGGACATCAAGATATGACAACAACAACCTCACAACAAGCACCTTAGACCACTCGGCCACCCTGACAAGCTGAAATTTGTTGTAATTGAGAAATCTGAAATGCTGTCAGTTCTAAAGAAATAACTTCAATCAGCCAGCAGCTGTGATGTCTGAACTCTAGGTTTCATTTTGTTAAATACCATCGCAAATAATATAAATAAAATAGCTCTTATAATCGCTCCACGTTCAATTTTTTTATTTTTATTTTTTTAACATACCTGGCTACTTGTCTATCTTCATGTAGGTTCATTGAATCATTCTGATTTGTAGCTTTATAAATTACGTTGTATTCATGAACCAACAAGCTCATTTTGAGCAAATCCTGTTGATAACGCGTGTGGAAATTTTTTCACCAGTGTTCTGATTTTATTATCTTGAAAGTTACTTGGTCATTATGAACTTCCTCTTCTAAATTATATTGGAATACACGCAAATTCAATGATCTCTTGTTGTTCCAAGGAAAAAAAAATTCTAGCTCCACTGCAAGTACAAAGCATTGTCAAAAGGGACTCGTTGTTAATGTACCGTTGGAGTATCAATAACATTAGTATGTCATTAAATTTTGAGAAATTACTTGCTAGTATGACTGCCTTTTTACCACATACTTCCTGATCTCACCATTAGCTAAAACATAAACCATTGTTTTCGGAGGCACTTTTCTTAATTCTGAATATTTCCATTACTGATTACTTAATATGATTTTGTGTAGCTTCACAGATATTTTTCATATCTATATTGCATAAATATTTTGATTCATACTTCATCATGATCCTTGTAAAATATTTTATTAGATTCCTCAACATGTTTAATAAGCTGTAATCGATTTGTATAGATAACACTGTTAACAAGACCATATAGGCATCAAACTTGGGCCTTCAACCCTATCACATTTGCTTATAGATACTTCTAACATTAACTAATCATAATTAATTTCTTATTTCAGACCGCCAGCCAGTCAAACGTAATTGTTGCAAACTTTCAATGGTAATATTTCAGATGCTTGTAGCAAGAATCTGGCATTCATGTATCTACTTTTCAGCAGGTCTACAGAGTCAGTTTGTTCAAGAAAACTTGTCTTTGTTTGTCTTGAAAGTCCATGCCGACATTTGCAAGTTAATTCACAATATTCTCGTTTTATTTGCTGATCATAGATACTTATTAAGGGATTATTATATGTTTTACATTTTTTTATTGATTAAAAAGTTAGTAACATTTTATATTATTTATCTAGTTTATTATTAAGAAGCTCAGGTTATATGTCATCTGGTTCTTTAGTTCTTTTCATTTTCCTTCGTATAGTGCTCAAGCATTTTATGGTCAAACATAATTTTAATTGTTCAATGCATTATACATGCATCAATACTGTTGCAATATATCTGAGCTTAGCTTTGCCAAAAACGCAATGTGACTTTTGTATATTTCTCTAGAAGGTGCTTACTTGCGGTTTTTGAGATAAGTTTTCCTTACCGTGTGATCACTTCTTGAGTTTTTTACCCTGAGATCTTTAAAGTCCCAGTAATTTGGATTTCCTTGAATCACTAGAGGATAATATGGTTTTCTGGATTTTCTATGTGGTTTGCCAATCTGAATTATATATAGTTTAACTTGGGTGTAAACAATATTTATGAATAGCTAGATCTATATGTTATTCCCAACTAATTGACAGGAGCAGGATTTTGTATATACTGCACAACAATGAGATCCTTAATCACCACCTCAAGGTAAAGTGGCAAATTGCGTGTGCACACTGTGCAGTAAACATGGACATTAACTACTACAGTTTCGTTGTGATGGCATAAAATATAACTGAATGGATCATGACAGACTTTCATGTGAGAGGCTGGATGCCAGGGTGCATCTTCTTCAGGGCAAAGCAAATTTTTAGTGGTAATGTGATCAGAATGAGAAATGATCTGGAGGATGTTGTGGATATTTAACTTGCACAATTTGCCACAATAGAACTAATATGTTTTTTGCAAACTCTTTGTTATATAGTGTTTTACTCAAGATTAAGATTTAATATTACTATGTTAGTGCTTAAAACACTACCCTTGCAATAGCGGAAAACCATGGTAGAAAAATGAGAGTATGCAAATACAAATAAAGGTGAACTCACTATGGGATTGTCATTGACACTATGCTTGATTCATGGCTACTAGGTCTTCTACTTCCTATGTTCTGCTACATGATCTGGCATTTAAAAAAAAAAACGGGCAGGGCTTCGATTTCCTGGCAATTTCAACCAAATTCGGAGAGAAGAAGATTGCATGGCGTGAATCGGGTAGAAATAGAAAATAATGATTCGCCAACATGGAAGTGTTAGATCTGATAAATAAGGAAAAGCTAAGGAATTCAGTTCCTCGACTATTTCCCTGGGATTAGAAAGGCTTTGAGAGTAAAGAACAAAATTAAAAATAACAACCAGCTTTTCTTAAACTTGTAGGTTGTTTTGATTTTGTTGATTGTGGGTCGATGTGTTCAGCTAAATTTTCATCATGCTTCCTTAGCAGATTTCTCGACATTGTTGTCAAAAGGAATTTGCAGGAAACGCATAGCCATGGCCACAAGCTTACAATCTTATGTTTAATGTCTTATGCAGGCAATTTTATATCTTATCCGGGAAATTAATATGGTTAAATGTATTGTAATTTAAGGGATGGTGTTGCCTTTGCGGGTGCGCTTGCAGGCAGGCCATATAATTAATAAAACAGTTTTATTTTGTGTTGGGGAGGGATAACCTTCCCAGTCATCCGATCCGGTTCTGGATCGGGTGGCAGTGTCTCTTCTTTATGGTGTGGAATATTTCTTTGCTTGTTTGATTTCTTAAAATTCCTTAGAGTAATCATTTAATAGTCATAAGAATCTAAAGATACATTCAATAAATTTGTTAAAAGCAGTCCATTTAATTCTTCTAAGATATGATTTCTTAAACAGATACAACACATAATTTCAATGTATCCTAGCACATAAGGTCAGGAATCTGAACACTTAATATTGGTGTGACATATCACTTCAAAAGTCATGGTGAATTTTCTTTCAAAATTCAAGTACCTTCTTAAAACAATATTGCCACTAATATTCTTAAGCTTTACTCCTTGGAATTTTGATTCTATAAGTTTTAATACTACAAAATTAGTAATTATTGATAATTTGCATAATCAATCACATAGTTTCAAATTTGGCAATGGTTTGATTGCATGCCACAGTAAGGGAAAAATATATAAAACAGTAGATTGAAATGAATCAAAACTTTCTTGAATAAATGTGGCTCTTATTTTATGCTTCTTCAGTGATGAATCTTGATATTGAATGACTGATTACAGTATCTGGCTATCATTGCAGGCATATGCGGGTGACTTGATGTCACTGTTAGAAATATGATGTTTTTAGCGGTCGGATATAGGTCTGATCTTGACATTACCATCATATTTTACATTTGCATTGGTACTAAGCTTGAATCTAAATCATTATTACTCCTTATCTTGCATTCAGTGATCATTTGAAAAGTGAATTAGGGGATTGATTGGATCATCTAGTGACTCACATCACATTGCTTTTCTCCTGCATCATTATAGACATCAAATTCTTTGGTTCTCTGTTCGCATGGTAAAACCACTATCTCATTTTTTTGAGTTGACTCATGGAGTCATTGGAAAAATATATAATCTTGTAATCTTGGGATGGTGATAATCTACCCATAATTGACGATGTATACTTCTCTGAAAGATCGTACTATTAATATGGCACACTAGCATGCTGGTGTAACTACTCACCACCAGTTGCATTACATGTATCTGCTCATTTACTACTCATATGATTTGTATATTAATATTACTTCACCATATATCATATTAATTTACTGAACTAAACATCAATACAACTTTTATACTGTCATAGCAAAATTAACCGTACTTCTTTCTTTTTAACACATGACATGAAAATAGTAACTGAATGTGATTAAAAGGAAAATGTCACTTTAATAAATATAATAAATAATACAAAATAATAATAATAATAATAATAATAATAATAATAATACTAATATTAATAATAAAAATAAATCATAAATGATATTTAAATATATACAAGAAAATAAATAAAATAATAAAATAGTAATAACTACACTAAAGCTCTAAATAAGAATAAATAGTAATAAAACAAAGAAAGCAATAAAAAGAATCAGTCAAACTATCAAAAAGAAGAAAATAAAACAAGAAAGCTAAAAATCAAAAGAAATGTAAAGAAATAAAACAAGAAAGCTAAAAATCAAGTTGCATGTAGACACATGGAGTGTGTGCATGTGGTTCCCCATCCAATGTTGTTCTTTACTCTCAGAGCCTTTCTAATCCCAGGGAAATAGTCGAGGAACCGAATTCCTTAGCTTTTCCCTATTTATCAGATCTAACACTTCCGTGTTGGCGAATCATTATTTTCTATTTCTACCCGATTCACGCCATGCAATCTTCTTCTCTCCGAATTTGATTGAAATTGCCAGGAAATCGAAGCCTTGCCCGTTTTGTTTTTTTTTGAAATGCCAGATCATGTAGCAGAACATAGGAAGTAGAAGACCTTGTAACCATGAATCAAGCATAGTTTCAATGACAACCCCATAGTGAGTTCACCTTTATTTGTATTTGCATACTTTCATTTTTCTACCATGGTTTTCCGCTATTGCAAGGGCAGTGTTTTAAGCACTAACATAGTAATATTAAATCTTAATCTTGAGTAAAACACTATATAACAAAGAGTTTGCAAAAAACATATTAGTTCTATTGTGGCAAACTGTGCAAGTTAAATATCCATAACATCCTCCAGATCATTTCTCATTATGATCACATTGCCACTAAAAATTAGTGATACAATCATTATTTAAATCATCTATCTCAAAATTAAAATACCTTGATTTTACATCCATTTACCGTTTGGCTCACTGATTCCAATATCGCTATTGCAAATACTATTTCCATCATGATTTAACTCTATATCATGCTTAATTGATTTGCACGGGGATTTGTTGATCAATGTTGACTTATTTAACAATTAGTACTTCAAAGAATTATTTTCTTATCTCATCGAGTTCGTCACGTTCGATACCAGTTGATTGCTTAATCATAAATTGACCTCTTCCTCCAGTTGGGCAAAAGAATCTTTCTTATTAAATAGTATCCTTATTCAAGTTGGGCAACATTCCTTACTATATCTTCCAAGTTATCATTACTTGGTCATCATGTAACTTCATACATTACTCTTCCCAACTTGGGTAATACCTAAAAAATAAATTCAATAAGATATATATAATCCGCTTATCCACATAATAAAATTACCTGACCATATGTCTTGTTGTCCATAATTCATTCATATAGTGAGTCACCTATGGAAAACTTTACAATGTGGCTCTCCCATTAGAGGAAAAATTGTTATAGATGTTGTAATGTACACACTTATCCTTTCCCATCATTTTATCATACTGTCCAAGTTCTGTAAAATTTTACCATAATTATTCAACTTCATTGGTTGATTGCCAATATTTCTTCTTTAGGTGCATCATCCTTAGATAGACCTTACAGTGATACCTTTAGAATACCAAGCTACCAAATTCTTCTATTATGTTCAAATTACCTCAATACTCTTCTTTTATGCTCCAAAATAGGTTGTTTCTTCTTACTAATTTCTTATCTGTGTCGTGATATTTCTTCTTTATGACCTTAAATATTTGATCCAAGCTGGCCATAACCACGTGAACTATCATTAGTTACCAGAAAAAATTGCCAGTTTCTTCTTCCCATTTCTCTTTAGACAACTTTAACCATTACGAACGTCATGTAACATTATACTCAACATCTGAAGTTTAATCCAAATCTGTATGGTTTGCCACTGAGACTAAATATACCATCATGTAGCTTGATGATGTTCAATATACAAATGATATGAGTAGTAAATGAGAAGATACATGTAATGCAACCGGTGGTGAGTAGTTATACCAGCATGCCAGTGTGCCATATCAATAGTACAATCTTTCAGAGAATTATACATCGTCAATTATGGGTAGATTATCACCATCCAAGATTACAAGATTATATATTTTTCCAATGACTCAATGAGCAACTTAAGAAATTGAGATAGTGGTCAAAGAATTTGATGTCTATAATGATGCAGGAGAAAAGCAATGAGGAGCTAATGAATGCACGAGACTTTAAGTTATACTAACACTATTCTGCTGTCAAGAATCTGATTGTTGTAGCTTATTGCTAAGAATATATATGTCCTTAGATACCAAATTAGATAGCTAATTAAAGAAAAACTGCAATGTGATGTGAGTCACTAGATGATCCAATCCATCCACTAATTCACCTTTCAAATGATCATTGAATGCAAGATAAGGAGTACTAATGATCTAGATTCTATCAATCATGGAGATGTGGTTCAATATCCACCAAAAGTCGAAGAAGTTCTTCGAGTCTCGTGACTAAAGAATCTTTTTCCTATTAACCAGTTAACCAGTTAAGGCCCATGAAGAAATTGGTCATGAATAGTCCTCATGACTGGACAACATAATTACATAGTGGAGCTTTCTGGATAACCCACGTAAACCTTTTGATGAAGAAAAACTAGTACTATCGGATGATTTATTATATGCTTTGAACAAAGTCGTATGACCAAGCAAAGTAAAACTAAAGTGACATTTTCCTTTTTAATCACATGCAATTACTATTTTCATGTCATGTGTTAATCTATGACAGTATAAAAGTTGTATTGATGTTTAGTTCAGTAAATTAATAGGATTTATGGTGAAGTAATATTAATATGATATATATGTCATAAAATTTATGAATCAAGCATAAAAATATTCCACAACATAAAGAAAAGACACCACCACCTGACCCAGAACCGGATCGGATGACGGGGAAGGTTATTCCTCTCCAACACAAAAAATAATCATTTTATTAATTATATGGTCTGCCTGTAAGCACACCTGCGAAGGCAACACCATCCCTCACATTACAATACATTTTAGGCATAATAATTTCTCGGATAAGACATAAAATTGCCTGGATAGACATAATACATAAGATCGTAAGCTTGCAGTCATGGATATGCGTGTTCCTGCAAATTCCATTGTTCCTTTCGACAACAATGTCGAAAAATCTGCACACACTATAAAGTCAACAGTACCATTTACACAATCAATAGTACCTTTTTCTCATCCAAGGTAGATAATTGTTCCTTCAACAATTCTTATTTACTCATATGAAAATGAATATCATTCACCATCCGTTAGGATCTAGACTATATCTTCATTACACATTAAAACCAATAATCTGTATCTAACCCAAAGTTAGTAATACCAATTCATCTGTAATTATAAATTTAATCCAATTCTCAAAAGTTAAGAAAAAAAAAAACACATTTTCATGGAGAGATACTAAATGTTAGGTACTAGAACCTACTCCAATATACCCAAATCACATATCCCTCAATAATGACTACATGAACTCTCTATATAGATATCCACCCATTGCACATATTGCCTCTTTATTAGGCCAACCACTATTATTACATATATATTTTCTGAACCTACAACGTTAACATTCTTAAACAAATTTAGCTAAGTTACTACGCTTGATGTTGTTGGAAAAATGTCATGCTAGCTCATCTACTATTGTAAAACGTGATTCAGATCTATATCCTTTGATTAAAAACATGGAAATTTGATAAGAAACAATCTAGGACAGTGTCTGTGTATAAACAATGCTCTCGATGATTTTACAGTAATTTATATGTTGGAATTAAGGAAACGTAAGTTACAAACATTTAGCTACATAAGCATTTACCTTCTAAACAAAGAAGAATATCCCACATACATTCTGTTCCATTTACATCCAACTCATAGTTGATGAAAGCAACTTGACATGTATGCAATTTAGAAATTACATACATATGTAATGAAAGAATACACTTGCATCCAAAAACCAATGTTTTAACTTTTGACACATGGATGACCAGGGAATGGTCAAATTTGTATTGACCAACTAATGCCTAGAACTTTATATTGAAAGCAAAAAACGGGGAACTAAATCTGTTTACATCCTAGAGCATTTATCTACTTTCAACAATTACCCAGTCTTTCAAAATAATATGCCAATGATAGTTATCCAAAAGAAGCAATTCGTAAATGCTCCTACTATACCTCAACACAATATGCCAATGTTTTGAGCTTACTAACAATATCTTCAATGCTTAATTAGGTGCTTCCAAGATATGACAATATAATTAATGATGTGAAGTAGAGAAGCACAAGATGAGTGAACTAATTGCAAAAAGTGGCTTATTACAAGAATGAAACCATAAGTACATCTTCTTCTTTTAACATAAGATTGCAATTTCTTTGATAACAGTAGAGGTATAATTCTGGTATAATTATTTAGACAATATGCTACTTCAGAATAGATTTATAATTAGAGGCACAATGCTACCTTTAAGGGAGATAGAGACGACTCAGAGCATGAGTTAATACCAATCAAATCCACCATTTATTCTTTAGAGCACTAGTGTATGAAAGATTATGTATTAGATTGTCGACAAGTTATTTGTCATCCAATGCCTACAATCTTATGAGCAAATGATAGTACTTAGAGCAAGCAATGCAATTCAGATTTTAAAATGACACTAATGAATGCCTTTAGGACAGCAGAAAAATGGTTGTGTTTTAGTGAATTTCTTTTGATGCAAAGAAATATAAAGAGTGCCAAAGCAGTCCTAAAATTGTTGTTTCCTTTTGCTTTGAGTTTAGTGTGTTTGAGAGAGAGAGGCAACAGTGGAAAATGCTTATGCAAACTGACATACCAATAAAGAATTACTCGTGAAATCAAATTTAACAAAAACATGAGAGGAATATTCCTTGACCAACAAGGATACTGACCCTTTAAAATTGCACTAGAAGTTGGAAGCCTAAAATAAAAGAAAGCTCTTACTTGTTACAGTCATCTTTGACAGGGAGTATAAGATTCAGCAATGTAGAATCCCCAACAAGAACATAAATGACTCCAAACCAAATATACCATCTAAATTCCCTTATATAAATTTTGGTTTCAATAAAGAGTAGTCCAGCATAGTGCCCCAAGTGATGCTCTTAATTAGCAAAGTTACAACCTGCAAGGTAATTAGAAATGCCACAATTTATTTGCAATAAAATACAGGAAAATCCTATTGGTTAACCAAACAGATCATAAGCCTATTCACCTTTCAAACTAAATTTTGCATCACTATGCTGAACCCTGAAACATACTTCATCAAGCATAAAATGGCGTGAGACTGACAACCCAACCACCCAGTCAAATACCAGATTATTGTCACTTTCCAAAACAAGGATTTGAATCAAAAATCTCTTGTAACAATTAATTTCGGAATTTGGAAAAAGTTCAAAACGTCTATTTTGAAAAACTGATAGATTGATTTCAATAAAAGTTACCAATAAAAGTATTAGACAAAGGCGATTTAAAGAAAACATTCCCTATTAAAATTTCCCTTTTTCTTGAGCAGCCGAAGAAAAATTTGAAGCAAGGAGTTTTCAAGTAGTGGAAAGATAAATAATTTTAAATAATAGTCAAATAAAAAGAACTTTTTGTTGATTTTCTTCGAAATTTATTTAGATGGATACTTTATGTTCTTGCTCATTACAAAACTCCTTTTCCAAATTAAACATTACCCAATAATAATGCTAACTTTGCAGGAAATAATTACAAATTTTTGAGGGGGTATCAGTATGAATTTGAAAATAAATATCGATTTAGGGATTTCTTAATTGTAATATCTAGCTACCTAAAACTAAGTCGCCAAAATGGAATAAGATTCTAAGTGAAACTATATCAATAATGAACATGGAATAGCAAGCGGTGTACCTAGAAGTGTGTTTTATAAGGGAAACAATTAAGATAGGCTATTCATATAATAAAAGATAAAATTAGTAAATTTCCAGAGAAACACCTAAGCAGGGGAAAGAAATCTGACAACTCTGGTATTTGTGCGCTTTAAATAAATATGGCGGTGTTTTAAGTAGGGATTCCAAATAATACATCTTTATAATCTGCAAAATGTCAAAGGAATCTTAAAGTCCTGATAAGGTTCTGGGTCACAGGTTCGAATCGGAGCAGAAAGATTGAGATCTTCCATAACAGCAAAGAATATCGGTGCAGGAAGAATAAAACGGGCTCAAAGTGAAAAACTACGCCTTAAAAAAAAACTGTTCGGCGGAGCAATTAAGCTCTGAATTGTGGAAGCCGTCAATAAACAAATAACTCTCGTGAGTATTCTCAATTTCGATATGAAATTCCAGATCCGCCTGTTATTTGCGGCTTCGAGCATCGCATGTCAAAAATTAAAATGTTCGTATATATTCGTGGTGTGAAGGGTCTGTGCCTGTTGTTTCGTTTCTATGTATGCTCATCAATCAGTGGAATACAACAGGCATTACAAATTGTAAGTGATATCAAATCAAAAAATATGAAACTCATAAATAATTAGTCGGGGAAAAACAAAAGAATAAACGCCACATAATTCGTCATTCTCTTGACCTCCCTTAGAGTTCCTTTTTTTTTTTTGCCTTTTTCTAAAATCTGATAAAATACAACAGAATCACCTGCTCTGCATATTGTAACAACTAACCCTATCTCAAAACCAATGTGATTGATAAATAAGAGAAGAGACACTAGTGCCCATCTAATATACACAAATCGAGTACAATAAAGAAAAAGGAAACCCAAAACAGAAGGGGAAAAACCTTCATTACACCGCTGAATTTTATAATGCTACGTTTTGGATGAAGCACTGTTAGTAATCTTAAAAAAAAATTCATCCAATTCCAAATCTAATTACTTGGAAATATTATAGCAGCTGGGAAAAATACTTCAAGCAGAGGTGTATTTCAAGTGGAATCTACACTACTCTAGACATATGGATTGGATTCCATGGAGTTGTGCTTTTTACTCTAATTTTTTGCATGTCATATAGTCTCTATTAAGATGAAGATGAACTCATTTCACATTTTCTTCATTTATAGAATCTGATGAACAAATTTTGCCAGAGAATTAAAAAAGGGAACAAAAGCCATGTAGCCATAAGTCACTGTTGTAATTTTTAAATACAAAAACAGTATTTTTGACAAAAGTAGTTAGGAGACAATTTTAGAGATAGCTATATCATGAGTTTCGGCCTATTGGTATGGTAGTTGGATCTTGAATGGTGCGACTTTAATGTTGAAAACATGTATAGTTGGTATGTATAGTCTCTGATAATGAGCCATGTTCCTCTGCTTATCAGTTAATAGAAGCTCCGCAAGCTGAAAGCACATGGTTCATGCCAAGGCCTTCTTGATCACATTATCTATGAAATAAAGCAGCCATATTTAATTAAAGTAATTTAAATAGCAACATCGCAATTAAAAGGAGAATCTATATGGATGATCAATAAACAAACATGTTAACTAGAGTGTTGTGTTAACACTGTTCAAACTTGCGTATTCTCTTTAGTAGGACTAAATTACGAAACATTTCTCATCCTCAGTCCCACTAGCTCTTATTCATTCATTGCTTCACGTCAGAAAAACAAAAAGGTAAAAATAAAACTGCACATGCAAACCAAACTTTCACAAGTTTAACCAGTGTTCAAGATTTATGCTTTTATCTTTAGATCTGTCATATTTAGGGACCAAGAGTAGATTTTGTATGGAAGTGGGTTTAAAAAAAAACTAAAGTAGTTAGATTATCAATTTCACCAAATGGTTTTTTTTTTAGATTAGCAGGTTTAACAGTGCAAGCACAGAACAAAGTCAATATTCAATGATAAATATTTTTCCCTCTACTCAAGCATCTATGCTAAAATTGTAGAGAAACGAATCTAATTCCAAATCCAAAGTGGATACAGGCATAAACGTAATCACCAAAACTAATCAAAATATAACTATGCAGTAAGCATGAATTGAATAAAGAAAATTTACAGCATAGTGAGGGTTTGAAAAAATGGTGCCGCCTCCTGGAAGTAATCAACCTGTAACTTAAAAACAAGTCAAGTTAAAATTCCAACAAAGTAAATTTCCACATGCCCATAGGCCCTAAGTGTTTAACCCGCTCTGATACCATATGTAACAGCCCAAAATATATATCTAATTAACTTGTCAACATTAAATTTCAACTATGAAGAGTGCTTACCTGTGGTAGAAGTAGGCTTACCGTAACAGGGTTTTGGGGACGACTCTCCACCAAACCATAGGCTCAATTGTGCAGGATTCTGCTACAACTGGCCACCCCCGAGCCCTCAATCAACGTACTACTGCCAGTGCTCCTATGTCTTAGTATAACATTCTCCCAAGAGAATGAAAGATAGAAGCTCGAAAATGATGGAATGCAAGCATGCCTTTCATCTTCCTCACCATCTATTAAATAGAACAACATTGGATGGGGAACCACATGCACACACTCCATGTGTCTACATGCAACTTGATTTTTTTTAGCCTTCTTGTTTTATTTCTTTACTTTTCTTTTGATTTTTAACTTTCTTGTTTTATTTTCTTCTTTTTGATAGCTTTACTGATTCTTTTTATTGCTTTCTTTGTTTTATTACTATTTATTCTTATTTAGAGCTTTAG
>APFE031393067.1:62610-156149 GCA_000404065.3 Pinus taeda | reverse complement strand
TATAGTTGTGAGGGGTATGCTTCCTGGTTTCCATAATTTTGCTTTCCACTATGTCACAAAGCCCTTTTACTCTTTCCAATTGTTGTGGTGTTGCTCTAAAGAAGGTGTTGCTCTTTGTATCCTCATAATATGCTATCATTTCCTATGTGAAAATTGACCACGTAACAAGTTGTTTATGAGAACAAAGCCCTTCATACCATAAAAATTGATCCAGTTTTAAATATGAAGATGCAATACATACCTTTTGTAACAGTGGTACACCATGTAGATCAAAATATTGCTCTATCTGAAGTATCCAATTTACCAGATCCTTGCCATCAAACTTCCTCATCTTTCTTTTTCTTGATTTTAGGAGCTCAATCTTGAAATGACTATAACTCTGTACTTTCGGATCTCTAACTTCTGAAATTGTGACCTGTATTAGCCCTCTATGTCTTCTTCCAATGCCACCAGTCTGATCCAAATTAGATTCTCCAAGAAAGAGTTATGCATAATCTCCCAAGATGACCTGATTATAGACCTTTCTAGAAGAGCAAACTTGTATGAAGTGCCACGTGTCACTGTTTCGACCTTTGGCGCTGAAAAATATATACACGAAATTATAGTCCGTCCTCTTTCTGTACCTTCTTACAAAATTTCAATCCGATGCTCAAAGAGAAATTTATGATGATTTTCCCCAAGTCACCTATTTGGAATATAATTCAAGAGTCTGCAAAAAGACCAACTTCCTCAAATCATATTTCCACAAATATAGCACGAAAAGCTATGAAATTTGGACCCAAGATTTAGTGTGATTTCGTCTCAAATGGGTGTTTTTTTAGCTTTTGAAACGTCGCAGAAACAAAGTTATAGCGAAAATTCCATGATGACCTGTTTGGAGCAGTGAAACCCTGGAATCCAAAGCTCTGATACCAAATGTTATGAAACCATCTCACAAAAAGATAGAAAAGATAGATCAACACCTTAGAATCAGCCTCTTCGAGGGGGAAACCCCCTTTACATTACATAAATGAACAATTCTTAGATGATACAAATGAAAAGACCTCCTTTCTATATATAGGAGTCTAAGGGGTCATAACATAATCAGAGCCGACATAACAATACTAATATAAGGGCACAATAATAACAATAATGGGCTTCTATGGGGCACAATAGTAACAATATGGGCACTACATGGGTACATGAATATAATAAGTGGGTTGTACTAATAACAATAAGGGGTTACACTAGTAGTATAGGGGCCTTACACACTTCTTTTCCAACCAAGACACCACTATAAGCTTACGAATATTGAAACATAACCATGCATCAACTCGCTACAGCAGGAGAGTGTGAAGACCATAAAAACAAAATATCGTTAGCTAAGGCCAATGCAGAGCTACTTATAAATAGTGGATTGTGTATGTACACAAACTTAACAATTTAAACATGGATCCTTCATTATCCTTAGTCGTAGCTAGGTGTAACACAAACTCTTCAGTTTTATGATCCCAAACCAATGAATGAGAGAGAGGTAACAAATGGGCATCCCCTCATTGCCAGTACAAAGGCTTACAACAACCAATCCTCCATGGGGTGAATCTCCATGCCTGCACAAGCATGGGGAGTTTGTTTGTTGAGATGAAAATACAAAGATCAACCTTAACCTCATGCATGTGATATTTAAGGTGATTGATCCCAGGTTGGTGTCTCCCATGATGGGAGTTGTTGGTAAGGCATGCACTGCCCATGCTATGCGATGTGGAGAGTCGAGCTCTAAGGGCTACCACCTCCCACCCCACACAAAAACCTCACATGCAAATGATTTACTCTTCTAGAACAAAGTTGCTAGAAAAGAACACCATGCCAATGATGCCCTCCCATTCCATACTGTCATGAGGACTATGGAGCACCCCGATTAGGTAGATGAGGCTCAAGACTATATTTATCATGTTTTACCCTGAGCAGGGTCTCCTCACAACCTGGTCGATTAAGCATTTGAGAGCATGGCACATTAATGGATATGTGTCCACTCGAACTACCCCAATTCGCCAAATCATCCACCACCTTATTCCCGTCCCATCGTGTGTGCTTGGTAATCACATAATAAAACTTTCTCAACAATGCTTTGATACGAATTACCATGTATTGTAAGTGTGAGGAGTGAATGGATTTGTCTGACAAATAGATTACTAGTATATTGTTTACACGATTAATCGCTAACTTGGAGTCCCTGTGGATTTGAAGCAACCAAAATCCTTCCCTAACTATTATTTGAAGCCTTCTTTCTAGGGCTCTAAATTCTGTTATATTATTTGTAGTCATCCAAAAAGAAAAAACATATACACAGATAGGATCATAATTTTCATCCCTGAAAATTCCACCTAGTTCAGCATCTCAAGGGTTACCCTTTGAGGCCGCATAAAAAATGTGCAATAAAATCCCTAGGAGGTGGAGATAACAATTTTTCAATAGAGGTTTCTGTGTTACGTGACTTGAGAGGGAAGGTTGAGGGAGATGGATATTTAATATCCAGTTTCTTGAGGATCGAGGTCTCGTATCTATCAGCTGGTTTATCCTGTGTTTCAAAGGGGAGTACCAACACTGTCTCTCTGATATTCCTAATTATAATGTCCTGTAAAACTGTAATGAGCCTAAATTTACCTTCAAAGAGTCGTAGATTCCTTTCTTTCCTTCCATAGTGCAAACCAAGAGTTAGAAGCCAATATTTCATTGTAATCATATGCTTGAATTTCCTCCGAAACAATTTACCATCCATGTCTTGAGATAAGCTAGACGAGGTAAGACTTGAGACAAATTGTATTAACAGACTCCCACATTTTTATAGTGTAAGAGAATTTGAGTAAAATATGATCTATTGTTTCCTTATCTTGTAGACAAAATATTATATTGATTTTACTTAAACGCATTTTATATCGATATTATTTTTAAACATATTTTATATTAATATTATTTTTATAATTATTAGTGTGTAAAACTTTAATATTATTTTTATAATTATTGGTTTTGGTAAAACCTAAACACGCCATTAGAATGGAAATGAATACCATGTTGAATTTTTATATTAGTTTAATCCTTGACTACTTGCAAATCTCCTTGTCCATATGTTAATAATGTGGTAAGAGAATGACATCATTAATGGTCAGTGTGTAGTGTGTAATACGCTTGAGAACCAACATATTTTTTTTTTATAGATTGTAATAATGATATCCAAACATGTTGGCTTAATATTCATCTAATTTATATATATAATATATATATATATAATATATATTATACAATAGATATTATATACATATATGTGGAGATATCAAATAATTTATTGAGGCATGAGTATTTATCGGGATTTGAGTGTCTATAGGGCCATGACACTACGAGTAGGGAATAATGAGAGGGCCATGAAGACATTCAATATGCTTAAAAATCCTTAGCCACCTTTGTCAGTTTTTTTTTTTTTGTGATGGCAACTTAATTTTTGAATTATCCTTTATTTCCCTTGTTGACTTGATAAGCTAATAATTGAATGCAGCTAGTGAAATTAACACCTTCCACAATTTAATAGGAATGGGCGAAATATCATGAGGAGGGGATTAGTAAAGGAGGTTAAAATCATCCTCTATAAGTTTCTCCCTTGGAAAATGCACCCACTATTGAAAAGGGTAAATGCATAAATAATGGGGGAATGGATTAAGGAAAGATAAAAGTGTGGGGATGCATGAGAAATAGAAGAACGATATATCTATGAGCAAGGGGTGTGCATCAAAAGAAAATATAATATAATTTGTATGCTAAAAAGGATAATGGAGTTGAGACACAAGCTAAGATGAATGTTATAACAACCCCAGGTTAAAAGTTCATGTAATAAATTTAATAAAGGCAAAATAAGACCAAGGTCATGAGACACGTATTTCAAGCTGAATGTTGGGAAAAGTATCCTAGTGGGCATCACTTGTTGTTTATTATGGCTAAGCGAAATTAGCAAAGGCTTTGAAAAAGGAAAAGTGTAAATTATTGACATTTATTTATGAAAATAATGGAAAATAGGAGAAAAGGGAGGTGAAAGGTCACATGTTTCATGTGTGGAGGAAATTGAAAGAAAATAGAGGAAAAATGAAGAAATTAGAGGCATCAATGATAAAAAAGATTATGAAGATCAGTTCATAGCCTTTTGTCGGTTTAGTTTTGGAATTGGTTTCAGAAAGGAGAAGAGCACCAAGAGGAGAAATCAGGCAAAGGAAAGCAAGCAAGTAAAGGAAGGACAAGGAAAGCAAAGGAAAGAAATAGAAAGCAAGGATATGATTCCCTAGCTGGTTTTGGCAGGCATGGTATATCATGTGTGTATTTGGTTCTCTTTTTGTCATTGGCATGGGTTTTTGTCGAGTGTGATAGTGGTTTCAACCTTACCTTTCCATTTCTGGATGGTCGTGGTGTGATGGGATTCATTCTTGGTTGAGCTTTAGATTATTAGAAGGTTTTAGATCCAGGTGAGGTGGTTTGAGGAAAATCCCAATGGTCATGGTTGGAAATGGTTTTCTTTAGGAAGCCCTCAACATGTGAGTTGAGATAGGAAAATTCCTCAAAAGATGGTGAAGGAATTTTGAAGCATCCAAGCCTGGTTGGTTTTGCGATCTCAGAACTCGTTTAGGCGAGATCAACATAGTGTGAGGGTGGAGGTGGTTTAACCTTTAGATTCCCTTGGTTTTTTATGGATTGGTTTATCCCATGATATCCCACATTCATGATTGGAATATGGCATGGGGGTGATTGGTTGAAATGAAGATTTGTTTCGGCCCACTCTATGGTAAAGTGGTATGTGGAAGTCCCTTACTTGGTTGGCCTTTGAATATGTCAATAAGAGCTAATTTACTCTTGTATTTCATGAGTAAATGTACTTGTTATTATGTGGCTTTAATGATTGTTCTATTAGTGTTATTTATTTGGTTATATGCTGGTTATAAGCATGGTTCTATGACAGATTGAAGTTATGGCTCTTTTCATTTTTGATTGATAAATGAATGGTTAATGAATGCATGACCTAATAGACATTAGTAGCTATTATGATAGGGAATTAGTCTTTCTTGGTAAACCTCAGATAAGTTTTAGATCCCTATGTTCAAATATGCATTCATGACCTGTATATCTCATGTTCCTCATGTGTTTAACGAAATGTCTATCATGTTCAAGCTTGGTTAGGTCAAGTTCTTGACTAAGTTTTTATTTAGAGGCCTTGTCATTGTGTCACTTATTGTTTTGGAAAATTTCATCAAGTTATGGGCAGTGACCTGGAGTCTAGCCCTGAAAATGTGGCACAGATTTCGTAGTAGCAGACATAAAACTGTGAAAAAATAGACTGCAATCACTCCCTTTCAGGATTATGCGTGTGACTGGAGGCTTTTAGTCACGTGGATGAAAGCTTGTGCATGTGACTTGGAGTTCATATCAGTGAAAGAGAAAGTTAACTCAGGGTTTGGGCACCTGGAAGGGTGGTTTAGCTCTTGGGGATCTTGTAGCACCTAAGGGAAGTCAATAAGGTTTTTTTTTCCAACTCCATTTTCTTAAGGTTATCTAGGAGGTTGAGTCATGAAATGGTAGCCCTTAGCTTATGTTTAACTCAGAAGATCGATTAAAGTGGGTAGATATGGGAGGAGGCGTTTACAAAGTAGTATGAGAGAATGGTTCAATACATGGACTAGATGAGCTAGATGCATGTTGTTATGGTTAAGGTTGTTGTATGTACTATATGTCATTATGTTGTTGTTGGTATGCTATGAGGCTGAAAATTTTTCCAAGATAAAGCAGGAGATGCAAATCATCAGAGTGAGAATGTAGCATTATCTCCCAGTGTAAGAGGAAATTGTTACACAATTTTCTATGTGGGTATGAATGTATGTTGGTTAATGGTTGTTTTATACTTTATGGTTGTTTACATGCCTATCATTCTATTGTTGTTGTTGTTACATGCACGATAGATGTTAGTTGATTAATGCGGTTAGTTGATTTTTATATGGTAGTAACTTATTGTTATTGCATTATGGGCGTACACATGATGACTATGGTCATTGCAATTAAGATCTTGATGTTATATGTATCATTCTAATCTAGATTGATCTATGCATATGGTTATGGTTATGATATTAAGGTATGAGTCAACATGCTTGTGATATTATGCCGTACTAATCTGGAATGACTTTTGCAGATGTGATATCATCCCTTGAGATACATTGAGGTATGAGTTTGATTATGTCATTCCTAATTGTTCTAAGTAAGATGGTTTTTAGTGTGTCGGATCCTAAATGATGTAGTTTTTCCCTCTTAACATTATACATGAATCTCTCTATTAGATCCTCTAGACTCTCATCTTCTCTTTGATTCATTCTAAAGATTTCTTCTTTAAGATCATGATCTTTATATTTTTCTAGAAATATATTTTTCATATCATTACTTGATCTTATTGAATTAGTCCCTAAACTCATGAACCAGTTAAGAGCTCTATCCTTCAATGTTGTTGGAAACAATCTCAGTTTTTGAGTTTTTAATAAGTAACCATAAGATCTACAAACAATTTCAAATTCAAAGAGAAAGGTTTCTAGATCGTCTGACCTTAGACCATGAAATTTTGGAAGAAAGGATGAAGGGATGTTCTTCATGTGCACACTACAATCAGTATCTTGAATGGGAAATCCAAGAGGATATTCCTCGTTGTCATCATCTCCATCCATTTCTTCGACATTCTTTGCCATCTTATTCTTCGACCAACAAAAGTGAATGGTGATGTGGCTCTTACGACACCACATGATCAAATGGGGTGGGTGAGTTGGTCTTGGAGATTTTTTTTGTTTTTATGATTGAACGAAAACACTAATGCAATGCACATTTCTATTTTTGAAATGAAATATGCCTAATGCAATTATTTTTTGTTTTTGCAAAAAAATAAAAAGAAATGAATTAGCTAAGGAAGAAAACAATGCATACTTTGACACCTCCCTAGCAACGATGCCAAAAAGTGATGAGCCTCGGTATTTCAACAAGAATGCTGCAACTCCCAAGGATACCAACTTTAATTATCAACTTGGGGTTCGTACAAACTTAAGAAGTATCGACACTATATGTGCAACATAAAATGTGCCCTTCGTTTTCTA
Organism: Pinus taeda; assembly: GCA_000404065.3. NCBI lineage: Eukaryota > Viridiplantae > Streptophyta > Pinopsida > Pinales > Pinaceae > Pinus > Pinus taeda. Next base: position 149,010 of record APFE031393067.1, on the reverse strand, counting down.
TCATGATGTAATGGAGTGCATGTAATGAAATCAAGTCCTAAACTAATTGGAGAAAATGAACTATTCGAAATAGAAACCCTAACCTATTGCAAGAAATAAATTACAAGGAAAGAAACATATTCTAATTGCATAAAGTTCAAGAACTAAATGTAAAAGAAACATAACTCAAACCTATTTATCACATGTGATGATTTAAACTAACTGAGCATGGAATCTGATCTAGGGAGTATTAACTGCTGCATGCATGTGCTAATTAAGAAATAAAAAGAACTAATTTTCTTTATCTTTTCATTTTATAAATGCAAATGCTAATCTTTCCTTGTTCTTTGGCAGGGGAGAGAGGTGTGGAGAAATATGGGTACAATGGTTTTGATGGAGGTCAAGTAGAGGCCTAATTCTAGCTTAAATGATGATTTTTCTCAATTCAGGCTCAAAATAGGCTGCTACAGGATTTCCTACAGGATGTTTAGAGGATGTACTAGTTCTTACAGGATCCCCTGTGTTATTAAAAGAACAGGTTGAAAGCTTAGGAAGTGGTCTAGATGGTGAAGCAAAGCTTGGGAAAGGTGGATAATGGAAGAATAATACATGGAGGTGGTGGAAACTACCCAAAAATCAAGCAAGGGATTCAAGATGGGTGGATTTTCTCAATGGAAATGACAGTTTTTGCTTATAAAACAAGAATTCTGATTGATACTTTAGTGGATTTTGGTGACATGGGTGGATGAGGCTTGGATGAGGTGACCAAGATGAGGTATCCTTGCAATGTAGAAGATCCTGCAACAATACACATTATCATCTGCATCTATCCACAAATTCATCTATACATGAGAAATATTTATTAAATAATGGAAAATTACTAGTCTAAAATCTAGAAATTCGAGAACTAGTGAGCTAGTAAATCTATCAAATGCTTAACCTAATCAAGTGAAAATGAAGCGGGGTAAATTTTGTTATTAACTATAGTTTTTTTATCTAATGAAATTGGAATCAACTTGATTGAATCTCGTTAGCATGCTCTAAAAAATAACAGAAATTTGTTACTATTTCCCACAAACGTGTTCCAGAAATCTAGATTTGGGAATAAAAACTAATCCAAGTAGCTCAATGATTACTATGACCTTCCAAATATTTTCCAAGGATGAAATTATGTTTGTGACCTTGCAATAGAACTTACATTAACCATTTAACCCAATCCTACAATAAGAAATCATTAATACTAAATGTAGAAATAGAAAGAAACAAGAAGAGATGCATGTGAATAAAAAGTGAAAAAAATAAAAACAAATGATACAAAAGGGTTCTGAGGCTCCTGGGATGGCCAAGCCCATGGAAAATCAGAGTACTATAGAAGAGAACAAGATTTAGAAGCTGAGCATGATACCAATCTTCATTATTTTCATCAATATAATTACATCCCTGTAAGAAATGACAGTGGAGCTGCAAAAATATGAGTTCTCTCCACAATAAGACTAATAAAAATCTACCCCTAAAGGAAAATTCGACTTGGTACTTATAAAAAATGATTAGGAATCATTCCCCATGAAAGGAGGAAGCTTTCCCCACCAAAATCCCTTGATTAGTGGATATGGTTCCCAATACTAGGAATCCACATTAAATGGCAGGGAACACATTCCTAGATTTGTTCAATCATTGGAATTGCACAATCTGTGCCATAATTCCATAATATATTGTTGATTTATTATTTAATATTGATCCACCTGCAGTAGGGAGTAAGTACTTAAATTATCTCCTCTTCAAAAGCTTCATAATCTGCACAATATTCTCAGAATATTCCACAAAAATAAATAATATTATGCACAAATATGCAATTATTCATAAACCTTCATAATGAACATATTAAAGTTAAAAATACATCATCTAATGTAAAAAGAGAGGCTTAATATGCTGAAATATGGTTAAATGAGCCTTAATTTATGTTTAATTTAGAGGCATGTGCCTTAATTTATGTCTAATTTAGAGGCCCATCATACCCCCTACTGAAAGTGTTGCTCATCATTTGAGCAACTTAGTGACCTCATTGTGCCTCATTCATGGCCTTGGTGGCCTCTCTCTTGTGCATTCCTCAGTGCTTTCTCTTAAGAATCTTGGCTATAAGTTCCACAAGGTCAAACCCAAAAATATATTTGTGCATAGAAAAATCTTTGTTTCTTGAGACCATTTCTTGCCTTATTTTTTTATTTTGTGGCCTAGATGATTGTCTAATGGCCTTTGAGTTTTCTATTTTGATTAGGTATCCCTTAGGCATTGCCTTTTTTTTGTTGGTTTTAACACCATTTTTTCCTTTCTTCCTTCTTGTAGCAACATTATGTCTTCTTGTAGCAACCATTCCTTCTCTTTCAGACTCTTTGAACTGTATGCAAGTGATGAGAAATGATGTAAAGGATTTGGAGGATGATTCTAGGGCTTAGAGGGAGTAGTGTAGGTTTGTGAAAATGGAGAGGATGCTTTCTTTGTTTTTTTTCAAGAAAATTTCAGGGTGAGACAAAGTGTAGGGTTTGTTCTTGAAATTATGAAATGGGATGGATGAATGATGGATAGATAATGAATATGAAGTGGATGGAGGGCTTGGATTGTTGTGGTGACTTGGACTTTGCAAAAATTTCTTCTTTTAACTATTGTCCCCATTCCTTGAAATCATCATCCTTCATAATTTGACTTTTCCACATTGCATGGGTGAATGAGTGAGCTGAAATTACCGAGTTGAAGGTGGCCAACATTGCTGACCCATCCTTGGCTTATAAAACCTCATCTATCATGCATTGACAACAAATTTTTAACTATAATATGCTTAAGAGAAGAGGTCAAGAATATTGCATACATGTACCTACCTGATGGTTGTTGGAGAGACATGCATGTTGCTGTTGAGTTGATGTTGTTGTGCTGCTAATGACTCAGTTACATCTTCTTGATTGCCTTTTTCTTTTTTTTTTTATCCATTTTGCTGATGGGTTGTCTTCTTGTTGACGTGCAGGTGTCGGGGGACCTATATAAACCTTCCCTAAAGAATACCTGACCTTTTGACCCATTTCTCCATCATATTGCCTCTTGTAGCTTCTTCTTGGCCTTCCTGTAGAGATCCTATAGTAATTCAAGACAACCTCTTGTAGCAGACTTGTTTTTTCCATATCTCCCAAATGGTATAATGGACTGACTTGAAATTTTCTGAGCATGTTTCGATCATTGTTATTCACCTCCCCATAAAACAATCTTTACCAATAGATGCATGAATCTCGAGAAAAACTAAAAATGATTGACGATGATGGAGACCAATTTCTTGGAAACTGTGCACTAGAATTTATTGAAGTTTCTTGGGCATGTTACCATCATCCATATGCATCTCCCCTTGAGACAAGTTTTTAAATGGATGCATGGATATCAAGAAAATTAAAAAATGGCCGTAGTTGTTGGAGATTGATTTCTCGAAAATTTTGCACTGGAATTTGCTGACATTACTTGAGCATGTTACCATCATCCATATGCATCTCCCCCTGAAGCAGCTTGGAAAATGGATGCATGCTTTGCAAGATATGGTAAAAATATTTTTTTGCTCTATGTATTTTTGTTCCCTGTAGAAAAGCAGAACATTCCTGTAGTTTTTTAGTACGACAAGGAAAATGAGAGGTAGAAGATTGGAAATGATGATTGGATCATGGAAATAGATGAGGGTGATGGATTTGCATGGCCTTGGTCGTATTTGAGCATTTGAGCAAAGGATGAGAAAGTCAAATTTGACTTCTTTTGACTAAGTTTGACCTATTTTTTATTTTATTGATGCTAACTTGTTTTTGTTTCTTGCATATGTTGGAGGGAGCTTACATTCATCAAAGAGATACATGGAGCGCATATTTTTTTTTCTCTTTTTTTTCTAGGCCTACTAGCTGCCTCAATGAGATTTTCAACTTGTAGGTTTGCCTAGGCGCCTCAAAGGAGGTTTTAACCTAGGATCTTTTCGTTTTCTCTCTTTTTTTCTCTTTTTCCCAACCCATTACCGCCTCATGGAAGTTTTCAATCAATGATCCAATCTCACGCACCTCAAAAGAGGTTTTCACCTAAGATTTTATTTTTATCTCTTATTTTTCATTTTTTTTACCCTACCCTACTTGAAAAAATAAATTACTTTCAAGTATAAGAATACTTCCAATGGAGCCATGTGCACTTCAAGATGACAGATAAACTAATGTGTAGGCTTGAAATATATGATTTGACATGTACCTGGATTTCAGAGACCAAATGATTTGACTTTGAAAGGATCAAGCATAGTTGAAGGAGGGAGCATTGCTACAACTTAATGATTGTCTAAAACTATATTTCAATATAGTTGTGATGCCCCTGGTTCACTTGCTGATTTGGATAATCTTGGTTGTGTTATTCTTCCATGACCTTCAAATCTTCCTATTTCTGCTGATTGTTCACTTGAACACATGGAGGATTTGATGGTAACCATGAGGAAGCTTTCTTAATCTCTAATTTTTCTATCTGTCATCAAGTGCAGCCCATGATTCTTTGATCTTCTATTTCGAATCTTCTTTTTCAGCATGTTTTCCTTCAATGGCATCAAGAGAATCTCCTTTTTTTTAATATTCTTCCTGAACTGAGATGAACACCATTGATAACTAAATGAGATATTTGGAGTGTTGTACTTCAAAATTGTAAGTGGGCTGAGCTACTTCATGATGTGGGTTTGGAAATGGTGGTACATGTAGTTGAGTGGGAGTGGATATTTGATATGGATGTGGTTGTGGTTGTGTTGGAGGTGAATGGTAAGGATAACACAGAGTTAGGTATGGAGGATATTGAGGAAAATACTGAGGATATTGTGGATGGCTCCCATTAGTTCCTTACCAACGTTGTTACCAAGATTGGTTTTGGGGTTGAGATGTTCAATGTTGCGAAGGAAAGGGTGTGTTCCAATTACTTTGAGAAGGATGTGCATAAGCTTGAAATTGTGAATTAGGTTCTTACATCATACTAGGTTGAATAGGCTGCCATGGTCCTCTTGGAGCTACATAACATAACTACATTGGAAATTGACGTGCTCCAATTTCCTCTTGGTAAACTTCTTTCAACCTTTGTAATGAGGGACAATATTTAACATCATGTGGTTCTGCATGGATGACACAAATATCATCATCTTGTTTTTTATCATTTTGAATTCTTAACATTTCTACTTGTTCACTTAGACTGCTAAGAATTTCTATTTTAAAGTTATCAAGAAAATTTCCAAGTTTAGCTTGACTTACCAATCTTGGATTTACTTACTCCTTCCCTTCCTCTTGATATGTGTTTGCATGTTTCACAATATTCTTCAAATGATAGTTGGTATACATCACCTCCACTCATGAGATCAAGGAGATCAATCCACTCATCCCTAATTGTTTTAAGTAATAGGGTTTTTAGTGTGGCGGGTCCTAAATGATGTAGTTTTTTCCTCTTAACATTATAGATGAATCTCTCTATTATATCCTCTAGACTCTCATCTCCTCTTTGATTCATTCTAAATATTTCTTCTTTAAGATCATGATATTCATATTTTTCTAGAAGTATATTTTGCATATCATTCCATGATCTTATTGAATTAGGCCCTAAACTCATGAACCATTTAAGAGCTCTATCCTTCAATGTTGCCAGAAACAATCTCAATTTTTGAGTTTTTAATAAGTAGCCATAATATCTACAAACAATTTCAAATTCAAAGAGAAAGGTTTCCAGATCCTCTAACCTTAGACCATGAAATTTTGGAAGAAAAGATGGAGGGTTGTTCTTCATGTGCACACTGCCATCAATATCTTGAATGAGAAATCTGAGAGGTTCTTCCTCATTGTAATCATCTCCATCCATTTCTTCTACATTCTTTGCCATGTTATTCTTCTACCTGAAAAAGTGAATGGTAATGTGGCTCTTACTACACCACGTGATCAAATGGCGGGGGGTAGGTTGGTGTTGAATATATATATATATATACACTAATGCAATGCACTTTTCTATTTTTGAAATGAAATATGCCTAATGCAATTATTTTTTGTTTTTGCAAAGAGTAAAAAGAAATCAATCAACTAGTGAAGAAAAAAATGCATACTTTGGCACCTCCTCGGCAATGACGCCAAAAAGTAATGAGCCTCGGTATTGCAACAAGAATGTTGTAACTCCCAGGGCTACTGGCTTTAATTATCAACATGGGGTTCATACAAACGTAAGAGGCATTGACACTATATGTGCAACATACAATGTGCCCTTCCTTCGTTGTCATGATGTAATGGATTGCACGTACTGAAATCAAATCCTAAAGTAATTGCAGAAAATGAACTGCTCGAAATGGAAACCCTAACCTATTGTAAGAAATAAAGTACAAGGAAAGAAACATATTCTAATTGCATAAAGATCATGAACTAAATGTAAAAGAAACCTAGCTCAACCATATTGATCGCATGTGATGATTTAAACTAACTGAGCACAGAATCTGATCTAGGGAGTATTAATTGCTACATGCATGTGCTATTTAAGAAATAGAAAGAACTAAATTTCTTTATCTTTTCATTTTACAAATGCAAATTCTAATATTTCCTTGTTCTTTGGCAGGGGAGACATGTGTGGAGGAAGAGGGGTACAATGGTTTTGATGGATTTGAGGTCAAGTAGAGGCCTAATCCTAGCTTAAATGTTTATTTTTGTTAATTCGGGTTCAAAACAGGCTGCTACAGGATTTCCTGCAGGATGTCTACAAGATGTACTAGTTCCTACAAGCTTCCCATTTTATTACAAGAATAGGTGAAAAGCTTAGGAAGCAGTCTAGAAGGTGAAATGGAGCTTGGGAAAGGTGGATAATGGAAGAATAAGGCATGGAGGTGGTAGACACTACCCAGAACTCAGTCAAGGGCTTCAAGATGGGCGGATTTGATCAATGGAAATGTCATTTTTTTGCTTATTAAATAAGAATTCAGATTGAGATTTTAATGGATTTTGGCGACATGGGTGGATGAGGCTTGGATGAGGAAAACGAGATGAGGTCTCCCAAAATATAGAAGCTCCTGCAACAACACACATTTTTTTTTGCATCTACCCACAAATTCATCTATACATGTGAAAAATTTATTAAATAACGAAAAATTACTAGTCTAAAATCCAAAAAGTCGAGAACTAGTGAGCTAGTAAATCTGTCAAATGCATAACCTAATCAAGTGCAAGTGAAATGGGGTAAATTTTGTCATTAACTAGAATGTTTTTGTGACCTAATGAAAGTGGAATCAACTTGATTGAAGCTTGTTATCATGCTCTAAAAAATAGCATAAAATTGCTGCTATTTGTCACAAAGGAGTTCCAAAAATCTAGATTTGGGAATAAGCAAACTACCCAAGAAGCTCAATGATTAGTATAACCTTCCAAATATTTTCTAAGGATGAAATTATAATTGTGACCCTGCAATAGAACTTACATTAACCATTTAACCCAATCCTACAACAAGAAATCATTAATACTAAATGTATAAATAGAAAGAAATAAGAACAAGAGATGCATGTGAATAAGAAGTGAAAAGAATAAAAACAAATGATACAAAAGGGGTTTGAGGCTCCTGGGATGGCCAAGCCCAAGGAAAATCAGAGTCCTATGGAGGAGAACAATATTTAGAAGCTGAGCATGACACCAACCTTCATTATTTTGATCAATACAATTACATCCCTGCAAAAAATGACATTGGAGTTGCAAAAATACGAGTCCTCTCCACAATAAGACTAATAAAAATCCACCCCTAGAGGAAAATTCGACTTGGTATTTATACAAAATGATTAGGAATCGACAATGGAGACCCTACAACGGAACCGAATGGCTTGAGAAGGACAATGGTTGCGGGTACGAGGACTTGCAGGCCGACATTGGACCTGTAGCTTCCCCTGACACCACCTTAGTACTTGAACCACAGGCTGCAGCAAAAGCCATTTAATATTTCACCTACGCCCAGGGTTTTATTTTTTACTCCATCATTTCCACCGCCTAGGGTTTCTTCCACAAGAGGAGAGTTATGCACAAGTCGCTCTTGCGCCCCTCCCTAATGGTTACTCGACTGTTACTATCTAGCCCCCATAACGGTTTTTTTCTCCTACATTTCTTGCTCCAAGCTGGTTCCGTTCACCATTGTAGTCGGTGCCTATTTCCAACGGCCAGCTGGTTCCAAGGTGGTCCGCCATTTTTAATGCAGTTGTCGCGATGGACATAGATGAGGTGGATTATTCGGACTCTCCACTGGTAGAAGGTTCCATCTGGTGCTCCACGTTTGCTACTTCCGGAGGTTTGTATAGTGAGAGTCTCTGTGGTAACTTTGACGATTTCCCTCAGTCATCTAGCCCTGTGCACTTTTCTCCTACTCTGCCCGATGAACCCTCCACTTGGACGCCTTTCGCCATGCCCTCCTCGGCTACCTTGGGGTTTCTCTCAGACTGTCTACACTCTTCTCTGGATAACGCGGGTCCATCTGAGCTGACAGGTCTCCCACCTGCACCTCTGTCAGGAGCCTTACTTGAAGTCCCCCCGTCAACAACTCCCCTCCCTACCTCGGCTCTCTCCATCCCTTCAGGTAGTTTTTCCTCGATTCCCCTCCTTTTTGAAGCGGTCGCCGATCTCCCCTAAAACCCTAACCCTATTCCCCTGGCCGAAGTTCTGGAAGAGGTGAGGGTTTCAGCAAACCCTAGGCACATGTCCTCCTGACCCTTGAAGAAACAGAGGTACTTTAAATCTAGGCCTGCAGACATTATCCTCCAGCTTGAAGAAGACATTCAGTGGGGGGACGCGATGGATTATGCGGATAGAGTCTTGGTGGGATGTATCAGAGGCAGGAATTATTCTGTGGACAAACTGAAATCTTAGGCCACGGAGATCTGGGGTGTCCACCCTTCATCTGTGGTTGGTTTTCCATGTGTTTTGCTAGGTCTAACCGTACGAGTTGGGTTCTATCTTCATTTTGGCATTTTGAAAAAGCGCATGTACTCCTCAAGTGGTGGATGCCACTCTTCGACCTGCAGATTGAACAAATTGGGTTCGAGCTGGTTTGTATCAGGCTCCTGGGGCTACCTCTATAGTACTGATCAGAGGACATATTTTTCGAAATTGGAAACTCCTTGGGCACTTTCATGGAGTTTCATAATTCATTCCAGACCATGGGAATGATAGCCTACACAAGGATCCTTGTACACTTAGACACCAAAGGTGGTTTTTAAGAAAACATCACCATCCAATGGAGATCTTTCTTGCGGATACAACCGTTGGATTACGAAGGCATCCCCTATCGATGCAGGAGGTGTCATCAGGTGGGTCATCTCTACAAAGCCTGCCCCCTCCTCATGAAGCACACGTAGGGCCTCCAAGAGCTTAAACAAGACTCGGTAACAGAACAACGCCTTCCTCAGGTAGCAGAGACTCAGATGGCAGAGCAAAACAAAACATCGAATACAATGGAGGTGCCGCTTGCACCAGCATTGAAGAATAGAGGCAAGAACCCCATCAAACCTCCCTCTCTACCTCTGACGCGCTCCAGGGCTACAAAATGTGATGTCTTGTCTTTGGGTATGTCTGTATCTACTAATGTCTTTGTTTCATGTCTTTCTACATATTTTTTATCACTCTCCTCCCAGTTGTGTCCTTCGGTTTTGTTTCCCCCCCCTCGCTCTCCTTTGACCCTGCTCCTGACTCCCGGTTCCCCTCCCCTTCCCCTTCGGACAAGACATTCCTACATGTCTTGCTCCCTCCCGACGTCGTCGCCCATATATACCTCATGTTCCCTCTCCTCCACCCCGATCACCTCCCACCTGACTCCTTCCCCCTCGGTAAATTCGACTCTGAGGTATGCTATTGTTCCAAAGCTAAGTAGAGAGAGCCGGATGTAGTAGGATTGGATGTAGTACCTTCCCTACTCTCCCCCAAACTGACAAGAGGCAGACCATCCAGCCTTGATAAGGCAATTGTAAAAGCTGGCGATGAGGTCGTTCAAGGTAAGTAGCAAACCATCGAAAGGGTTCTTAGAGAAAAGGATACCCTCCCCCCTCCCCCTCCATGAAGCTCTTGTCCTTTAATTGTAGAGGATTGGCTTGCCCTGAGAAAAAGTTAGCCCTGAAGCAATTATTCCTATCTGAATGGGTCGATATGATCCTCCTACAAGAAACCTTAAGCACGACAGAATCGGTCATCCCCCTCCTGAACTCCTAGCTGCTGGGTTAGACTTTCCATGCTCTAAACGTCTTGGGTCGTTCTGGGGGGGGGGGGGGGGGGTTGCAATAGGGTTCAGGAATAGATCCATTGTTTTAAGGAACATCCGGTGTGGTGGGGGATTCATCGGAGTAGATATCTACTCCAAGGACTTGGAGGATGAGATGAGGATCATCAATGTCCATGGGCCCTACCATAACAAAGAGATATTCTGGCGAAGGCTCCTTAGCTCCTCTCTCCTCCAAGCAGACAATGTGATCCTAGGCGGGGATCTGAACTTCTCTCTGGGCTTCATGGAATCATGGGGTCACATGGCTGAGATAGACCTGCTATCTGAATTTTTCAAACAGCTGCTAGAGGATCACCACTGGATTGATATCCCTTCTGCTAGGATTCAACACACTTGGAAAAACAATTGCACTAGAAGCCAAAGCCTGGCTAGGAGATTTGACCGTTTCATCATTAAGGAGGCTTTCCACAATAGTCACTCCCGGTCCAGGCAATGGGTAGGCAATGGAGGAATCTTGGACCATCGACCTATTTTTCTGAAAGTTGATGACAGATCCCACAAGACCTTAGCTCCATTCAAATTCAATTCTACCTGGCTCCAAGACCCCTCCTATATCAAGCTAGTCTCCGAGTTCTAGAAATCCCATCCAATCTTAGAGGATGAGGACCCAGCAAAAGGCTTTGTCAGTAATCTCAAGGATCTTAAGGGCTTATCCACAGAATGGGCGCATAAGAAGAGGGAACAGGAAGACTTAATCTTAACCCAAGCAGAGTAGGCCATCGCAGATCTTGAAGATCAATTGGAGGGTACATTCACCTCTATGGAACAAAAAGAGCAATATGCACACTTAACCAAGCTGAGGATCCAAATCCTAAAGGATAGAGAAGAAAGTTGGCATCTCAAAAGCCGAGCGATCTGGCTTAAGGAAGGAGACGAAAACACAAAGTTTTACCATCGCTTTTCCAATGGGAGGAAAGCTATCAACACCATCTGGGAGCTTTAAAATGATCAGGGGAAATAGGTCAGCACCTCCAGAGAACTGGCATCTTTAGCCAACTCACACTTCAAAAATATATACTCGGCCCGTGGGGAGGCAAATATTCTAGAAATCATGCATGTGGCTGAGCTTTTCCCCCGATTTGTGGATGTAGAGGAAGGGGAGGAGCTATCTAAAGAGGTAACCTTGGGGAAGCTAGAGGCAACCATCCAAGGCTTCCAAAGAGATAAGAACCCTGGACCTGATGGTTGGGCCATAGAATTCTACCTAGTTTTCTTCGACATCTTCGGCCTTGATCTACTTAAGGTGGTGGAGCACTGCCGTCTCTCTGGAAAAATGTCTCCGACTATCAAATCCACTTTCATTGCACTCATCTCCAAATCTAACAAGCCTGCCTCCTTTAATGATTTTCGACCCATCTTGCTATGCAACTGCCTTTACAAGATAATAGCTAAAATTCTAGCTAACAGGCTCAAGCCCATTCTCTTGGCGCACATCTCCCCTGAGCAATTTGTCTTCCTTCAGCATCACGAGATTCATGAAGCTATGGGAACAGCCCAAGAACTCCTCCACTCAATGCAAATTAAGAACTTAAAAGGGATGATCTTAAAGGTGGATCTATCCAAGGCTTTTGATAGACTAAATTGGCTCTATATCCGCCTACTCCTTACACATCTGGGCTTCCCTTACATGCACATCAAATGGATCATGAGCTGCATTACTGATGTTTCATACAGTGTTCTTCTCAATGGTGCTCCCACTTCTTTTTTCTTGGCTGAAAGGGGCCTTAGGTAGGGATGCCCCCTCTCACCCCTGCTATTCCTTCTTATCATTGAGGGTCTCAGTAGAACCATAGGGGTAGAGCATAGAAGGGGAAGAATAGAGGGTATAAAAATTATGGACAATTGCTTCCTAACCCACTTACTATTTGTGGACGATGTACTCATCTTCTTTAATGGCAGTATTGCTGACACCACAACTTTATAGTATGTTTTTGATCTCTTTCAGAAGGCAACAGGCATGGTTATTAATTTTCACAAGTCCACTCTAACTGTGGCAGGATGATTGCAGCTCGAAGTACAATTTGCTCTCCACCGTTTCCATTACCTTACATCCTCTGGAGGAGGGGCTGAAATATTTAGGATTCTGGCTGAAACCATCAGGCTACAAAATTTCAAACTGGACTTGGCTCATATCCAAGGTGGAAAAGAGATTGAACACTTGGTTCAACATATATCTCTCTCGAGCTGACAGACTTATCCTTATAAAAGTTGTGCTGGAAGTGACATTAGTATACTGGATGACTCTGGCCTGGATCCCTAGGGGGATCTTGGCCAGGCTTCAAAATATCTGCAATAGGTTTCTATGGAAAGGAAACAAATAGGGAAATCTCTTTGCCTGGGTAAAATGGGATACTATAGCTAGGCCCAAGAGATGGGGGGGTTGGGGCATAAAAAGGCTGGACATCTTTGCCAAAGATCTGGCAGCAAAACTAGGTTGGCAGCTTATCACCACACAAAGTCTACGAACAAAAGTAGCCTATGCTAAGTATATTTCCCCTGCAAACACTATGGACTGGATTTAGAGGGATCATAGGAACAACAGTAACCTCTCCATAATATGGAAGACGGTGCTAAACTCCCTTCCCCTCATACGTGAAGGATTAACCTGGAGGGTTCATGAGGGGAATGCAGTCCAAATAGGGGTGGACCCCTGGATTGGATGTGGGAATATTCACAGGCTCCCAGTTGAGGTGCTAGGCCTCCTAGCAGAACAAGGATATACTCATCTACGCCACATCGTTGACCCAAAAAACACCACTCTTTCTTAGCAGGCCTGGAAGTCAGCACTGGACCTCCACCTTCTAGCCCAATGGCATCAAGCATGGGAGGGATTTACTAAGGCTCTAACTCAAGCTCACATCAGGATAACGGAAGGGGAGGATGAAATTATGTGGGCATTTGCAAAAAATGGGAGATACTCGCCCAAGGAAGGGTATCTAAAACTCATGGAGGTCACTAAACCTGAGCATGTAGAGCCCTGGTGGAAAGACCTATGGAAGCTTAAAGTTACCCCTAGAACGCTTTTGCTCATGTGGACCATCCTATTCAACAAAATCCCCACCAGTTCAAACTTAATGAAACGATCCTTTCATGGTCCTTTTTGGTGTCACCTATGCAGGAACAATGAGGAAAGCATAAAACACCTATTTTTGCACTGCCCTGTTATCACTGAGCAATGGAACCTTGTCCTTGCTCCTTCCCCCTCCCTTCAGTGATGGCAAGGGAGGTCTATTAGCGAAGCCTAGCTTGGTTGGTTAGACGAGTATAGGGGAGGAGACATAAATCTACCCCTTCTGATGTGTTGAGCTTTTTGGAAAGTAAGGAACCGGGCCATATTTGACCACAAGGATCCCCTCTGGCTCTCCATCAGATCTCAAATCCTTGCAGAATTTGACTCTCTACCAGTAGATACCTTTGAGACTCCCCCTAGAAACATTCAACTTGAGCTCATAGATAAATCTTTTCCTTGGGCCTATTTTGACGGCTCAACCCAAGAAGAGGGTTGTGGGAGGGGCCATACTCTACCTGAGGGAATCCCACTATTTCAAGATCCAAATAAACCTAGGAAGAGACACAAACAACTATGCTGAGCTAGCCACTGCCAAACATCTTATCCACTTTGCCCTTGAGAAACACTGCTCGCAACTCCAACTATTTGGGGACTCCAAACTTGTTTGTAACTGGCTCAACAAAACTTCTCAATGCTCCGCTTTCTCATTAAGACATATATTGGATGAGGCTCACAGACTCATGACATCCTTTGATAACTTTGTCTGTCATCACATTTACAAGGAGCGCAACACAGGGGCAGACTTCTTATCAAATGAGGCAACACGCAGGTACGAAGAGGACTGGTTGATTCAGGAAGAAATTGATGGATCCTTCCACCAATACTACCACATATCGTTCATAGATCTACACTCACACCAGGAGACATAATCATACTATCTCTCCTTTTTATATATACATTTGGTTATATTTTTGGATCCTTTACCAATTTTTGTCAGTGATGTTGATATTTCAGTACATATGGTTTTACAGAACCCTCTTTAAAAAAAAATTGACAGACATTCAGCAAGGAATGTTACAGTGATATTATTTTTTGGGACCCTCATGATCTCCCTGCGTGGAGAATTCAAGATATTTTGGTTCAACTGCTTTTCTAGTTGGTTACAGTAGTTCTGAAACTTTCATGATCTCCCTGTGTGGAGACTGCTGCAAATCTTTGTTCGATTGTTGCTGACACAACAAACTGTTTTTTTGGGAGGCAACCAGCCTCAATATGCACATGCTATGGCATCTACAGAATGTAATTTCTCATCATTAATAGAAATTACGACCTTTTCCAAGGGGAAAAAAATGATTAGGAATCATTCCCCATAAAAGGAAGAAGCTTTCCCCACCAAAATCCCTTTATTAGTGGATCTGGTTCCTAATACTAGGAATCCACATTAAATGGTAGAGAACACATTCCTAGATTTTCTCATTCATTGCAGTTCTGCAATCTATGCCATAATTCCATAATATCTTGTTGATTTATTATTTAATATTGATCCTCTTGTAGTAGTGAGCAAGTCCCTAAAGTATCTCCTCCTCCAAATCTTCATAATTTTCCGAATATTCTCATAATATTCCACAAAAATAAATAGTATTAGGCACAAATATGCAACTATTCATAAACCTTCCTAATTAACATATTAAAGTTAAAAATACATTATTTAATGCAAAAAGAGAGGTTTAATATGTTTAAGGATGGTTAGATGGGCCTTAATTTATGTTTAATTTAGAGGCATGGGACTTAATTTATGTCTAAATTAGAGGCCCATCATACCCCCATGCTGAAAGCATTACTCATCTTTTGAGAAACTTAGTGACCTCATTGTGCCTCATTCATGGCCCTAGTGGCCTCTCTCTTATGAATTCCCCAATCCTCTCTCTTAAGAATCTTGGTTGTAAATTCTGCAAGGACAAGCCCAAAAATATATTTGTGCATAGAAAAATCACTATTTTTTTAGACCATTAGCTTGCCTTCTTCTTTTCTTTTGTGGCCTAGATGATTGCCTAATGGCCTTAGGGTTTTTTGTTTTGATTAGGTCTCTCTTAGGCAATGGTTTTTTTTTGTTGGTTTTAACACCATTTTTTCCTTTCTTCCTTCTCTTTCAGAGTCTTTTAACTGTATGGGAGTGATGAGAAATAATGTAGAGGGTTTGGAGGATGCTAGGGCTCAGAGGGAGTAGTGTAGGTTTTTGAAAATGGAGAGGATGCTTTGTTTTTTTTCAAGAAATTTTCAGGGTGATAGAGTGTAGGATTTGTTCTTGAAATTATGAAATGAGATGGATGAATGATGGATGGATAGTGAATATGAAGTGGATGGAGGGCTTGGAGTGCTATGGTGACTTGGAATTTGCAAAAATTTCTTCTTTTAACTGTTGTCCCCATTCCTTGAAATCACCACCCTACATAATTTGGCTTTTCGACATTGCATGAGTGAATAAGTGAGTTGAAATTAACTAGTTGAAGGTGGCCGAGACTGCTGACTCATCCTTAGCTTATAAAACCTAATCTCTCATGCATTGACAACAAATTTGTATCTACAATATGCTCAAGAGAAGAGGTGAAGAATATTGCATACCTCTACCTAGCTAATGGTTGTTGGAGAGACATGCATGCTACTGCCGAGTTGATGTTGTTGTGATGCTAATGACTCAGGTACATCTTCTTGACTTCCTTTTTCCTTTTTTTTTATCTCATTTTGTTGATGGGTTGTCTTTTCGTTGATATGCAAGTGTAAGGGGACCTATATCAACCTTCCCTAAAGAATACCTGACCTTTTGACCCATTTCTCCATCATATTACCTCCTTTAGCTTCTTCTCAGCCTTCCTATAGAGGTTTTGTAGTAATTTCGGACAACCTCTTGTAACATACTTGTTTTGTCCATATCTTCCAAACAATAGAATGGATTGACCTGAAATTTTCTGAGAATTCTGCCATCATCATTATGCACCTCCACATAAAAAAAACTTGGCCAAGGGATGCACGAATCTCGAGAAAAACTAAAAATGAATGAAGGTGATGGAGACCAATATCTTGGAAACAATGCATTGGAATTTGCTAAAATTGCTTGAGCATGTTACCATCATCCATATACATATCCTGATGAAACAAATTTTTAAATGGATGCACATATATTGAGAAAATTAAAAAATTGTTGTAGGTAATGGAGGTTAATTTCTCAAAAACTGTACACTGGAATTTGCTGAAATTGTTTGAGCATGTTACCATCATCCATATGCATCTCCCCCTGAAACAAATTAGCAAATAGATGCATGGTTTGCGATATATGACAAAAATAATTTTCTACTCTATGTATTTATGTTTCCTGTACTAAAACAGAGCATTTCTGTAGTTTTTTTAGGACAACAAGGAAAATGAGTAGTAGAAGTTTGGAAATGATGAGTGGATGGTGGAAATAGATGAGGGTGATGGATTTGCATGGCCTTGGTCATGTTGGAGCAGTTGAGAAAAGGAAGAGAAATTCAAATTTGACTTCTTTTGACTAGGTTTGACTTATCTTTTCTTTCATTGGTGCCAACTTGTTTTTGTTGCTTGCAGATGTTGAAGGGCACCTACATACATCAGAGAGATACATGGAGCACATAATTTTTTATATTTTCTCTTTTTTCTCTTGTAGGCCTACTAGCCACCTCAATGAGGCTTTCAACTAGTAGGTCTACCTAGGCGCCTCAAAGGAGGTTTTCACCTAGGATATTTTACTTTTCTCTCTTTTTTCTTATTTTCCCAACCCATTGACCGCCTCATGGAGGTTTTCAATCAATGAGCCAATCTCAAACATCTCAAAGGAGGTTTTCACCGGAGATTTTATTTTTTTTCCTCTTATTTTTCTATTTTTTTTTTTCTACCCTAACATATTTGAAAAACAAAATTACTTTCAAGTATAAGAATAATTCCACTGGAGATGTGTTCACATCAAGATGATAGATAAACTGATGTGTAGGCTTGTAATATATGATTTGACATGTACCTGGATTTCAGAGACCAATGATTTGAATTTGAAAGGATCAAGCACAGTTAAAGAAAGAGTGTTGCTGCAACTTAATGACTATCTGGAACCATGTTTCAATATAGTTATGTTGTCCCTAGTCCACTTGCTGATTTGGATCATCTTGAATGCCTTCTTATTCCATGACCTTGATTGTTCACTTGAGCACATGGAGGATTTGATGGTAACCATGAGGGATATTTCTCAATCTTTAATTTTGTTGTCTGCTCTTCATCAAGTGCAGCCCATGATTCGTTGATGTTCTCTTTCGATTTTGTTTGTTTGTTTGTTTGCTTATTTGTTGTTGTTGTTGTCCTTCAATGGCATCAAGAGAATCTCTTTTTTTGAATATTCTTCCGGAGCTGAGATGAATACCATTGAATTCGAAAGGATATATTTGGAAGTGTTGTACCTCAACATTGTAAGTGGGATGAGCTACTTCATTGTGTGGTTTTGGAAATGGCGGTACATGTAGTTGAGTGGGAGTGGATATTTGAGATGGATTTGGTTGGGGTTGTGGTTGTGGTGGAGGTGAATGGTAGGGATAACATGAAGTTGTGTATGGAGGATATTGAGGAAAATACTGAGGATATTGTGGATGACTCCCATAAGTTCCCTGCCAACCTTCTTGCCAAGATTGGTTTTGGGGTTGAGATGACCAACGTTGCCAAGGAAAGGGCGTGTTCCAATTACTTTGAGATGGATGTGCATAAGCTTGAAATTGTGAATTAGTTTCTTACATCATACTAGGTTGAATAGGCTGCCATGGTCCTCCTGGAGCTACAAAACGTAGCTGCATTGACAATTGACTTGCTCCATTGTCCTCTTTGTAAACATCCTTCAACCTTGGTAATGAGGGGAATTATTTAACATCATGTGATTTTGCATGGATGACACAAATATCAACATATTCTTTTTTCTCATTTTGAATTCTTAACATTTCTACTTGTTCACTTAGATTGCTAAGAATCTATGTTTTAAAGTTATCAAACAAATTTCCAACTTTAGCTTGACTTATCGATCAAGGATTCACTTACTCTTTCCCTTCCTCTTGATATGTGTTTGCATGTTTCACAAATTTCTTCAAATGATAGTTGGTATACATCACCTCCACTCATGAGATCAAGGGGATCAATCCACTCATCCCTAATTTTTCTAAGTAAGAGAGTTTTTACTGCGTTGGATCCTAAATGACGTAGTTTTTCCCTCTTAACATTATACATGAACCTATATATTAGATCCTCTAGAATCTCATATTCTCTTTGATTCATTCTAAATATTCTTATTTAAGATTATGATCTTTATATTTTTCTAGAAATATATTTTTCATATCATTCCATAATCGTATTGAATTAGTCCCTAAACTCATGAACCATTTAAGAGCTCTATCCTTCAATGTTGTGTCGGAAACAATCTCAATTTTTTAGTTTTTAATAAGTAACCATAAGATCTACAAACAATTTCAAATTCAAAGAGAAAGGTTTCCGGATCCTCTGACCTTAGACCATGAAATTTTGGAAGAAAAGATGAAGAGATGTTCTTCATGTGCACACTACCATCAATACCTTGAATGGGAAATTCGATAGGATCTTCTTCATTGTCATCATCTCCATCCATTTCTTCGATTTTCTTTGCCATCTTCTTCTTCTACCTACAAAAGTGAATGGTGATGTGGCTCTTACTACACCGCGTGATCAAATGGGGGGTGGGTGGGTTGGTGTTGGAGATTTTTTGTTTGTTTTTATGATTGAATGAAAACACTAATGCAATGCACTTTTATATTTTTGAAATGAAATATGTCTAATGAAAATATTTTTTGTTTTTGTAAAAAGTAAAAAGAAATGAATCAACTAGGGAAGAAAACAATGCATACTTTGACACCTCCCCAACAATGACGCTAAAAAGTGATGAGCCTCAGTATTGCAACAAGAATGTTGCAACTCCCAAGGCTACCAACTTTAATTATCAACCTGAGGTTCATACAAAATTAAGAGGTATCGACACTATATGTGCAACATACAATGTGTCCTTCCTTTACTATCATGATGTAATGGAGTGCATGTACTAAAATTGAATCCTAAACTATTGTAGAAAATGAAATACTCGAAATGGAAACCCTAACCTATTGCAGAAAATAAAATACAAGGAAAGAAACATATTTTAATTGCATAAAGATCATGAACTAAATGTAAAGGAAAACTAACTCAACCCTATTTATCACATGTGGTGATTTAAAATAACTAATCATGGAATATGATCTAGGTAGTATTAGCTGTAGCATGCATGTGCTAATTAAGAAATAAAAAGAACTATTTTTCTTTATCTTTTCATTTTATAAATGCAAATGCTAATCTTTCCTTGTTCTTTGGCAAGGGAGACAGGTGTGAAGGAAGAGGGGTACAATGGTTTTGATGGCTTGGAGGTCAAGTAGAGGCCTAATCATAGCTTAAATGATGATTTTTCTCAATTCAAGCTCAAAATAGGCTACTGCATGATTTCCTACAAGATGTCTATAGGATGTCTACATGATGTACTTGTTCCTATAGGATCTCCTGTTTTATTATAAGAACAAGCCAAAATATTAGGAAGTGGTTTAGAGGGTGGAATGGAGCTTGGGAAAGGTGGATAATGGAAGAATAAGGCATGGAGGTGGTTGACACTACCCATAACTGAAGCAAGGGCTTCAAGATGGGTGGATTTTCTCAATGGAAATGACAATTTTTGCCTTTAAAACAAGAATTCAGATTGAGATTTTAGTGAATTTTTGCAGCATGGGTGGATGAGGCTTGGATGAGGCAAACAAGATGAGGTCTCCCTGAAATGTAGAATCTCTTGCAACAACACATTATTTTATGCATATATCCACAAATTCATCTATACATGGGAAAGATTTATTAAATAACGGAAAATTATTAGTCTAAAATCTAGAAATTCGAGAACTAGTGAGCTAGTAAATCTATCAAATTCCTAACCTAATAAAGTGAAAATGAAATGGGGTAATTTTTTTTATTAACTAGAATGTTTTTTATGATCTAATTCAAGTGGAATCAACTTGATTGAAGCTCATTAGCATGCTTTAAAAAAACAGAAATTCGTTGTTATTTCCCACAAAGGAGTACCAGAAATCTAGATTTGGGAATAAGAAAACTAATCTAAGAAGCTCAATGATTACTATGACCTTCCAAATATTTTCCAAGGATGAAATGATGCTTGTGAGGCTCCAAAATAACTTACATTAACCATTTAACCCAATCCTACAACAAGAAATCATTAATACTAAATGCATAAATAGAAAGAAACAAGAATAAGAGATGCATGTGAATAAGAAGTGAAAAGAATAAGAACAAATGATAGAAAAGGGCTCTAAGGCTCTTGGGATGGCCAAGACTAAGGAAAATCAGATTCATATGGAGGAGAAAAAGATTTAGAAGCTGAACATGGCACCAATATTCATTATTTTCATCAATACAATTACATCCCTGCAAGAAATGACAGTGGAGCTGCAAAAATACGAGTTCTCTCCACAATAAGAGTAATAAAAATAACCCCCCCCCCTTGAGACACAATTTCGACTTGGTACTTATACAAAATGATTAGGAATCATTCCCCATGAAAGGAGGAATATTTCCCCACCAAAATCCCTTGATTAGTGGATCCAATTCCCAATACCAGGAATCTGCATTAAATGGTAAGGAACACATTCCTAGATTTTCTCAATCATTGGAGTTCCACAATATATGGCATAGTTCCATAATATCTTGTTGATATTGATCCTCTTTTAGTAGCGAGCAAGTCCCTAAATTATCTCCTCCTCCAAATCTTCATAATCTGCCAAATATTCTCATAATATTCCACAAAAATAAATAATATTAGACACAAATATGCAGTTATTCATAAACCTTCCTAATTATCATATTAAAGTTAAAAATACATTATATAATGCAAAAAGAGAGGTTAAATATATTGAAATATGGTTAGATGGGCCTTAATTTATGTTTAATTTAGAGGCATGGGAGTTAATTTATGTCTAATTTAGAGGCCCATTAGTTGCCTTTCCTTTCAATGCTTACAATTATGTAATTTTGTGTGAAGAGTGTGAGTATATTTAGGTTCCTATCCCTTTTCCCTCCCTTTTACTTGGTCTCATGTGCATTTCCTTTCACATGAATGATTTACTTTCTGCACAATTGTCCTTATATAACTTTGAGTTTCTTGCTTTGGTTTCCATTCTACAACAATATGATATGAAGACTATCAATGCCTTGAACTCCAAACATATAGCAAAGGCTCATATTGAAGCTTACAAAAACCATTATTGACAGTTTATGTTAGAGTGAATAATTTTTTTAACATAAAAAAAAAAAAAAAAAAAAAAAAAAAAAAAAAAAAAAAAAAAAAAAAAAAAAATAAATAAATAAATAAATAAATAAAATAAATAAATAAATAAAAATAAAAAATAAAAAAAAAATAAAAAATAAAATAAAAAATAAAATAAAAAAAAAATAAAAATAAAAAAATAAAAATAAATATAAAAAATAAAATAAAATAATAATAAATAAAATAAAATAAATAAAAAATAAAAAAAAAAAAAAAAATCCTCAACTTTTCCTCGTTTGGCTTAGGATGTCTTTCCTTTGATTGCAACCACTGTGTTCAAACAAGGGGCATTGGAACTACTCCAATAGTCTTCAAATTTGAATCAACCTTGGGCCATTATATTGAGTATGAGACTATCTAAACCTTATTTATTTTGAAGCTTTGTTAAATGTTTCCATGAATCATCCAAACAAAAAATGTTTGTCTATCATGAATTTCCTAGAAGGGTGTTGTTGGATTATGTGCATGCCTCGTTTGGTTGAATTCCATATGAAGGAGCCTGCTTGTATAAAAGGAGTTTTTACGAGTTGTGCATTGGGACATGTCTAGCATATTTTTGAAGCTAGATGTGGTTCCATAGATCATTTCCTCCTTATAGCCATTGCCACCAAATTTTGGCTACTAAAACCATAGTTTCTAGATCTCTCAAGCCTAGCTTCCCCTTAGTTTAGGCTTGCATAGCTTCTCTTAGGAAATGAAGGCCCATTTTTTCACTAGATTAGCTTTGCCATAGAGGAAGAACCATTGAAGACTTCAAATATAGCTTCGGATGGAGTGGATTTCCATAACAACTGAAAAATATATAGAGTGAGAGCACATAAAGGAATTATTTGAGAATAAATAATCTCCTCACTATATTGAGAGCACAAAAAGTATAACAGGCTATCTTTCTACCGAATTTACTAATTAAATTGAATGAAAGGTTGCGCTTAAGAGAAATTTGAATTGGTGGAGCTCCTAAATATTTTGAAGGCAATTTGTTAATCTAAAAATCGAGTAACTTAGTTATGTGGGTATGCACAACAAGTGGAGTGCTAGTGAAAATAAAATTATATTTAGCCTTATCGATTTCCATACCTAGGGTAAGAGAGAAGTCTTTGAAAACTTGTGAAATTACTCTAGCTTCTTGGGTCATTAGGACTCCCATGCACATGGTTTCATCCACAAATTACTGGTGTGATAATGGTAGGTTGTCTCCAAAGAGGTGAATTCCTTTTATCTTCTTATTAAAGATACAAAATTTGTGTGCCCTTCCAAGTCCTTCCACTAATATAATGAAAAGTAATGGGGAAACATGATCACCTTGGTGAATACCATGAGAGGGGGAGATGAGTTTAGTGAGAGAGACATTCGAGAGAATAGATAAAAAGGTTGATGAAATGAGAGTTATGATCCAAATAGGCCTAGTTGAGTTCTTAAAAATATTTAAAAAGGTTAGACTTAAGCATCATACTTAGATTCTTAGATAAAGGGATGAATAATTTAAAAAATATAGGCCTAGTTGAGTTCTTAAAAATCTTTTAAAAAGTCAAACTTAAGCATCATACTTAGATTCTTAGATAGCTTTTAAAGAATTAATGATTTTATGTGAAACCATGATGCCATCTAGAATTTGTCACTCATCAACATATCCACATTTCTCTACTAAGATTATTTGGGGGAAAGGAGTTTGATGTGGTTAGCTATGATCTTGGTGATAACCTTTTACATAATATTCTAGAGTGCTATGGGCTTGAAGTCATTGCGGTCCTCCACATTGTCTTTTTTCAAGACCAAAATGAAGAAGGCGACATATAACACTCAAGGTGTGGTCAGATATTTGTGTTATGCTTTTATTGAATCCCATAGGTCATTCCCAACTATTTCCCAGTATGCTTGGCAGAAATTGGTTGTAAACCTATCTAGGCTTGGTGCTTCATTTATTGCATGGATTTAAAAATTGATTCCAATTCTTCTATATCAATTTCTCTTACAAGGGATTCATTTTATTCCATAGAGACAAGTCATGGAATATGCTACACAATTCATTGTATCGCTACATCCAATTGTGACCTAGGATTAGAAAGAAGGTTTTGTAGTAACATACCAACTCTTATTCAATATCCTCGTGTTCTTGAAATTTGATTCCTTTCTGATCTTTTAAGGATGATATGTGATTGTGATGATGGTGTTGTAGCATAGAATTGTGAATGAAGGCTATGTTTTCCCCCTTATTTTAACCAATGAATTTTAGACTTTTGCTGCCAGAGGACCTCGACCTCCTATTTCCTCCATTCCTCAAGTTGGGTGAGAATTTTAGCCTCTTTCTCGATTAACTCATTTGACCTACCATGATAGATGGATTTTTGTTAAATTCCTTCCATTTGGGCTTCTAATTCTTGTTTATCTTGGAGAATATCTCAAAATTTGTCCTTATTCCAAGCTTTAAGTTAGCTCTTAATATATTTTAATTTTTGTTGTAGATGGTACATTGTTGTTCCCTTTATGTCGTTCATTTCTCCCCACCATTCCACAATGTTGCTTTGAAATGTTGGGTATTGGATCCATAATCATTCTAGGTGAAATGAGTGATTTTTTGGCTAAGTTTTAATGTTTATGTATAAATTAATTGATTAATGGTCTAATATATGACATGGGAGTATAGAAGCTTCCATAAATATATTTCAAGCCACGATATTCTCTTAGATGAAGAATATATACAGTCTAGAGGATATTTGTTGTGTTCCCTCTCTACAATTGTTCCAAGTGTGGATGACATTGATGTTGTCAAGATTGAAGAGGTGGAATGAAGCCATGAGAAATTGAGAGAACTCTAATTTTCTAGATCTTCCCTTCTTTTTCCTTGAGGGATTTTATACGATTCAAATCTCCACCTAGATTCTAGGGCATGTTAATGATTATAAGATTGAGTTACCCAATTGAGTTTAGTAATTAGGATTTGTCTTTGGATAGTATAATAACATACACATTTGAGAGGAAACAAATGTTTGTAGAACCAATGAGCTGGAATTGGATTTTTAAATTCTAAAGGAGGTGAGCATGTTTTAGAATGATTTCTCTTAAGAATTCCATAAAATGACAAGGCCCCCTAGCTCACCTTGGGCATCTATCACCACTAATTTATAGCCATATCCCATTTGGAGGCTAATTGACTTATAAATTTGCAAGAGGTTTTTTTCTTGGATCATCAGGATGGTTCGCTATTGTGAATTCTATTTAGATTTAAGAAGTGTTTGATTTCCTTTACAATTGAGGCCCCTAATTTTCGAATATGTATCTTTCACGAAAGAGGAGGGAAGGTGGAGGGATAAACCTCCAAGTTTAGTTTGATTCCACCTGAGTTGACCAATGTTTCTCTAAGTTCCTCAAGGATTTGCTAGTTGCTTTTTTAACCATTTTCTTTTCATCATAATGAGGTTTGTTGGAGTCATTTAGGGGCTAGATATGGGATCCAAGTGGAATGAAATTAATTTTTCCTATGGAGACTCTTTGAGCCTATAGTTGGGATTTAATAAAAACCTTAGAATTTTGACCTAATTATACTCATTGCTTGGGAATGGAACTAGAGTTTTTTCCCTTCTCGGATTTTCAAATACTTGGGAGATCTAGGGCATATAGGTTCATATCATTAGCTTAATCATGACTTGATCATCCTTTGGTTATGTTATTAATATTTCCTATAGCACCAACTTTGAATGTCCTATTGGGGTGAGGGATGTAGGAAGTAGGTCCCCACTTGAGGTCTCAAGAATGTTCAAGTTACGAATTTCAATCTCAGGAGTTGAATTATTAGGTCGGATAGTTGAAAGATAACTATTAGAGAGTGGGTCAAAGCTATTTTTAGTTTGAGGGGTTTCGCCAGAGTGTGGGGGTAGAGGAGGCGCATGATAGCTTTAACAATGGATAACAAGTTTAAAGAAGAAACAATGGCCAAAGGTTGGTCACTGATTCAGGGTAGCTACTAGGGAGAGAATGGGGAAATTCTAAGAAATATGCCAATATTCATGGTAGTATTGACATCCAAATGGGATGTGTTTATAATCCAATGTTTTCTTACAGAGGTTATCTTGGTAACAAATGTCTATAGTTTCAGTTATGTGCTCTAAAATGCTTATGTAAATAAGAAAGTGTGCATAGGATATATACCTTCCTTGTTTCATGGCCTCAAAGATATTTACAAAGTGCCCCAATGTGTTACAAATACCTATTATTATCTTTGGGTAGAGAGTACGTCCAAATCTCGACTTGAGCAGTAGTAAAGTTTTCTTTGTCAGGGTAAATTCTCTATGTCCAAAAACTTAGGTAAAGTCTTTCTGATTTGAAGAAGTAAGGTTCGTTCTCAAAAGTTCTCATTTGGTCCTTCGTGCTAGTGAATTCTATGGTAAAGAAACCATTATCCTCCAATTCCAACTTGATTTGACCCTTTGGGTTTTCATTTTTGTTTGATCCACTAGGATAGGTCCTTATTTGAGGTCCATAGGCCAAAAATTTACCTATGAGGGCATGGTATCTCATGTATTGGATATATTCTCCAATGAAATTTGAGTGGAATTGAAACCTATGATCTTTTGCTACTTTTGGGAGGCAACTTTATGGAGAATGACGAATTTTGTTTTCTTGATTTGCTGCTTCCTTTATCTAGTTGGCCTGCCCCTCCTTTGTTGTTTTCTGTGGGTTTAGACCCTTGGATCAATGATTTTGTTGTTTTCTTAGAACGTCTATCCCTAACTACAACTTTTCTAGAGGAGGGAGTCCCACTCCCTCCCATAGATCCTACCATGGTCTAGGACTAATGATGAATCAAAGAATGGATGACAGTGGGTTAGGGTTTTGAAAAGGATGTTTTCTCCCCTAATTAACATTCTGTCAAATAAATATAGTTATAGTTTGACCATAAATGTGATTTATTTTCTTAAAATTACGAAACTATCTAATTTTGAGATATTATTTCTGTAATGCTAATTGTGAGTCTGGAATTGGGTTATTAATATTTACTTAATGGATGTTGAAATTATTCCACTATCACTTAATTTGAATAGGTTCCTTGATTTTCACTAAAGAAACACCAGTACAAATTCAAATAGCGTAAACCTTATAATAATAGCTATTATGTAGATTCAAATTATGTTAACCATATTCTTTTATTTAAAAACATAGAGTGAATTCAGAGTAGTATATATTTAGGGAATTTTTTTATCCTTTTAGTGGAAGTAAGGAAGGAACACTAATTATAATAAATACACATACCAAAATTTACATACCCATGTTAACTCAATATTGTAAATATTAGGAGGCTTACATCTTAATATCATTTTATTCTTCCACATAATATCAATTTCATTTTGTTCTTCGATCCTATTGGGTTATGTGAACAATGGTGTTAACTACCATGAAATTCAAAATCCAAAGAATAATTGGTAATGATTGGTAATATTAAAGTGAGCGTTACCATTTTAGTATAATATTTTTCATTTAAGATTGAATGAATTTTATTTCCTTTTAGCATATCCAAAGTTCTTAATGCATATTTCTTCTTTTCTTAGTTTGGCATATCCAAAGTGATACAAATTTTTCATTGCCTCTATTTCAACATGCTACCACTACACTTTTTATCATGTCCAAAGTTCCTGAATGCAAAATATTTCTTCTTTGTTTATTTTGGCATATCCAAAGTTGCGAATTATATTGCATATCTAAAGTTTTTACTACCCTGCATGCTGACACTACCATTTTCACTGGTGCCATATGTTCTCGCTAACCCCCATGCCATCGTTTCCATTTTAACTGGTGTCAGATGTTGTCGCTACCTCGCATGTTGCCATTTCCATTTTCCCTGAAGCCACATGTTCCCCATATCTTATGGGTTGACCAATTCATACCTCCACTTCACAATCAACTATATTAATAATTCATTAATGTATAATAAGAGTGTAGCAGAGAATGGAGTGCACCCAAAATATCAAGGAAAATTTGACCCTGTGAGCCTATTTAAGATAAGAAGAATTTGTTAGTAAATGTTTAAACATATTTTTGATTAAATGACAAGATCTCTAAGACATTATTTTTGGTAAGAAATTGCAACTCTTCCTTGTCACTCCATATTTCTTGATTGAGAAGTTATAGAAAACTCAAATTATGGTGGAGCCTAGTTGTTGATTAGCTTCCTTCTATAAATATAAGATAACTCAATTGTAAATTAATTTCATGCGATATATAAGATAATTTTTTTATTGAATTAGTGTTATGTTGACGGTGCTAGATGCCGCCAACATACAAGGGTTCTCCCTGATGTGAAGTACCAATTAGAACTCCTACCGCTTGGTGTAGGAGCCCCATCTGGATGTAAGGTTCAACCACAATTGCAAGTGATCTCAAAAGAATGCCTTGGCTTGAAAACATACACAAGAGATCATGCACATAACTTTAGGGGAGAAAGTATGTAATATTTTTGAGACATCAAGTGTAAGGTGTAAAAGGAGCTTCCAAGTGAGAGAGATGAGAATGAGCCTCTAATAGAAAAGTAATAGTACTATCCTAAGAGAGACATGCAAGATTAATGAGAAGATTCCTTGATTAACCTAAAAATTAGTTCACAAGATAAAAACAATCATATAAACACATAACAACACCCATTTAACAAGATTCATAGTTAAAGAAATCAAATATTTCATTATCTTTAATATGTGTAACATAACATACACCACAAACATCTAAAGAATACTCTTACAACATTTACGATACATGCATGAAAGAGTGATGGCTCCAAGATCTTTTGATGATTAATGAAATATCTAAGAACATTGTTACATTGATGAAACACTAGCTCCAATAGTGGAACATGAAGCTACAACTTGCTTTTCCAAAAGAATGATCTTCTCCCTTATGCACAACTAGAGAAGCCAAGGTAAAATCTCTAAATTTCCAATCCCTTTACTTGAGTTATGAGGGCCTATTTATAACAAATTACAATGACTCTTGATTTTCCTCATGACTCTTTGAATTCCATAAACTATGGGCTTATATGTGACTCTTCATTTTCTACATATAGCTATTTACATTCCACATGTGTATCCTCACATTCCACATGTGTCTCTTGGACTTCTTTTACATCACATTTATTCATAAAAGACAAAATTACATGACAATGGTCACTACATAGGAAAAAATATAATAAGACAAAATATTCCTCATGAAGAAGAGAAGGAAAAATCAGTAGCTTGAGAATGGATTTCATTTTTGATATAGGAGTGCCATGCTCTGAACTTTGTTGCAATAAATTTGACTCTGACTGGTAGCTCTACAACGTATCACATCTTCACCTTTAAAGCCTCTAATAATATGGATTTGGAGCTTGATTTTATGCTATTCCATAACTAGGATAAATTCATGTGAACTTTAGTTAGCTTAATTGCACACTATAGAATAGTATTACTAGTGATATTTAGGTTGTCTTCATATATTTTCCGCTTGATTCGTTCCAGAAACTCTGTTATATTCTACCTGATGTCATCCTTGCTTCTTATCTCTCAAAGTGAACCCATAGAAGGTACTTCGTGTTTCTATGCTAGGGACTCTAAACCAATATGTAATTGAACATAAGCAACAATGGTGTTGGTCACTTGTTCACTAAGGTGGGCATAGTTCTGAGTAAGAATTCTTAACTGTGCTCTATCCACCTCAACAAATATCCTATCCTTCTCAACCAAATTTTTAGGAACATTAGGATACTTGATGCACCAATCATGTATCAAGTGTACAACTCTGATTTCCACCTTGAGAAGCTTCAGGATCTCTTGATATTTCTTCCGAATTTGAACTAGGGGTGTCACCATTACAAGCAAGAGAATCACCTCACTATACAATTTCCTCATGGTGTCTTTCATTGGTTTCAATTCTTCCGATATGGCTACCTATTGCTCTATCGCATTGATATTAGTAGAAGACAACCATTTTTTCTTTGCGGTAATATGATCAACCTGATATTTTGTGCAAATAGATCTTTGCATAATCATGAAACCTCACTCATAAGATATTTTGTGTTATCTTGAGATGTTGTCACAAAAGCGATATTTTCTGCCATGATTACTCTGGGATTTCTCCTGGTGTTAAATGTTATCATCTTCTCTATGAATATGGAGATTAGATGGGCAAGATAATTAGGAAAGTACCTTTACCTTTCTTGTACAATCCTCTTCTTCTTTTGATCGAAAGTGAGGTTGGATACATCTATGACCCTATCATTTGGTGGTGGATCAATTCCCATTTCACTAAATGGGAGATGGCCCCCACTGAGAAGAGGTTCTGACTACATATTTGGTTCATTTTCAATCAACTCAATTTCATCCTCCTCCAATTTTGCTTCTAATTCTTGGGTCATTTTTTCTTCCTCCATCATCTGTGTGGTGTCTTCCTCATGTATGTTCTTAATTTCTTCTTCCTGCAACTACTTCTTTTTTTCCTCTTCTTCTTCTCTTCTCTTCTCCTCCTATGCTTTCTTCTTTAGTAGATCATCTTGTTTCTTCTTTTCTTCTTCGTCTTTATTTAAGTTCTCCTCCTCTCTTTTGCGCTCTTCTTCTAGCTATTTCTTTGTTTTGAACCTTCTCTTTTTTTCCTCATTCTATCTCCTCTACTTCTCTGCCTCAAAAACTCCTTTGCTCATATTATCAACTTTGAACTCTCTATTGCTCTTTGCTAATCGATCATGCTTTAGTTTCTTCTTGGATGTTATAGTGTCCAATTCAGTAGTTGCTTCATGTTGAATCTCCTCCATCTGAACATCGTATCCCTATAGAACCTGGGAGGGACCCACCTCATCTCTTGGTTGACTCTTTCTGAGTGTATTGTACCAATTCCTAATATTTTCATCCTTTAAAGTAATCATTGGTACATATGTTCAAGTGCACTACATCTTATCACAATGTTTCCTGCACACCTTTCTAGGATCATATCTATGGAAGCTCATTGTTCCAAAGTGAACGCGGTTGAGTTCTTCAACTTCAACATCAATTGCCTTAAGCCGCTTTAGCTCATAAATTCCTATCCACATAGGAAGAGTGGGCCAAGGAGCTTTCTTCCTCCTATGGATATTTGTAAACTACACATTGTTCAACTGATAGGTGACATCCTGCAAGACCACCTTATTGGTCACATACCTTGACATAAGGTGTCATGTGTGGGGTTTTCTTACACCAAAAAAATCTTATGTATGTGCCTTGTGGTGTGGAAAACTATGAGGTTTTGTCTCAAAGATCATTGTGTACAACATTGCAAAGTAATGCTATGCTAGTTTTTCATAAAATCCTTGAAAACTAGCTTTTGATAATAGTCTGCAATGGAAGTAAATAGGTAGCTTCTCATGTGGGGTATAGTTCCATTTCATCTCGGTGAAATCATAATGGGAAAAGATACCATCCAACAGATAAGCAGACATGTAAAATTTTGGTGCTTGCTTAGCTTTTAGAGTTATCTTAGCATGTTGTATCTCCACCTGTAGTTCATGAGAAAGGATATATGCCCTACTGAAAAATTTACCTCTTGAGACAACCATGTTGAGCAAGAAAATCCAATTCTCCCCAAAGTATTCTACATTCTTCTTTCCATAAACCCTACAACATATCACTATGAGATATTGACAAACCTTTATCAAATATTTAGTTTGATAGATTACGCTTGGTCTCTGGCAAAATCTTGCAGTTTCTTGGCACTAGGATTTAATGACTTCCTTAATATTGAGATTTTCTCAGGTTGCATAAAAATGAGCGTTCGCATACACCCTTGGTATTACAATATTGTAATATAAATGTATGTCATGCAGATGGTAAGTGGAAATCTCATTCCTTCTTTCACTACGAAGGAACAAATTTGTATTATCCATGTGTGACATGATCCATTCGATGGCTTCTACACAAGGCATCACTCAGAATATGCATGTAACTTTGTTTATCCTTGGCCTTTTGATGTTTAAATAAACTTCCTTGTCTTCCATGTCTTCTTGGAATTTATTTTGTATGAAGACATATTTAATGTATTTCCATGAGATTTTCAAAGAATTCTCTATGAAGCACAATGTGTCTAAAAGAATAGGAACAATTGGCTTGATTATTTCCACCACCTCATTAGTACTAGATTTTAAGATTTCTTTTGATGTAGCTTGATGGGTGGTAGGAGGAATTGTCTTGACAGATGATGAGAGAGTGATGTATTTGTATCTATAGCACCTACAATTAGAAATTCACTCATGGAGAACAATAATTAGTTTCAAGAAATTCCCTAACTATCACATGAAAACTTATTCAGAGGATATTGATTAAGGGAATAACCAGGAAAAATGGGAGCACAATCCTATCATAGATGAGACAAGGTGACTTAAATATCCACTAGAATGAGCATTGTGCCATGGCAAAGAAGAGAGTTCATTTGAGGACAATAGTGGATAAAAAAATCCTTACTAAAACTTGAACGGTGCCCTATGTGCTTAAATAGAGAGAGAGAGAGAGGCTTCTTGGGTGCATGACATAGTCACACGAACAAGGAGGGTGAATATTATTTCTTGACAATGCACTATATACCTTGGAAGAGCCACTAAGGGAGGAGGGCACACTAATAGTTGACAAGGATGCCAACTATTTATTTTTGGTGCACTATGCACTCAAGGGAATTGTTGCTTATTGGGTGTAGTTTTTCAAGATAGAGGGTTCGCGTTTTCCTAAAGTTCACTCTAAAGAGATATTCTTCTACTGGGCACCGTTTTGGTGGACAGAGGGTCCTTTTCTTCCAAAAGTTCACTCTACTCAAAGATGGGCTCAAAACAGCTGAGCAAAGGCCAAAAATAGGAATTAAACATAGTAGCAGTGAAATAAAATCTCTGCAAGTGTTGATAACTTATGTCACAATCATGTTTGGAAGGTGAAAGGTCATGGTGTGCGAAGAATCATAAGAAACTCCACTTGCGACAGTAAGACGACACTTGTATAAGGAAGTATGGATGAAAACCTCACTTAATAATTTAAAAGAAACTAAAGTGCCGCTATGGAAAATAGAAGCACCACTAAAAGCAACAAAAGAAATAAAAAATGAAGTGCAAAAGTTACCGAGAAGCCACGAACTTGAGATCAATATTGAAGAAAAACTCCTTATGATGAGAGAATGCACTCAAACGAGAGTAAACAATGATTATGAGAATGAATGATGAGTTGGGCTTGTTTATAAAGAAAATCTACATGCAAATCAAGTTCATGCATGATTGCCACTTTTTGATTGATGAGTGAGTTAGTTACAAGAAGTGGATTAGCCTCCTATTTTCTAGGAGTGTGCTCACCATGCAAACAAGAAGGGCACATGCATGAGAAACCAGAGGGCACAATCGTTGATGTCAAGGAGTGCATTGAAGTTAAGGTCCAGAAGGGCACAACCATTGATAAAAGGAGTGAACTATCCTTCTTGGCTGAGAGTGCACTCCATTGAGTGAAGGAAGTGTGCTCCACTAAGGGTTTGAAGTGTGCTCATGCCTAGGAGGGCACACTTTCCTCCAACAGTGGGTTTTGTGATTCTTGTCATTGGCAAGTGCACATTATTTACGAGAAAAGGATGTGCTTTTTGTGCTTTTGTGTGAGATGCATGCAAAGTGAATAAAATATAACACTAAGTCATAGAAAGCTAGTTCTTTTCCTATATTTAGAAAGATGACATAAGCGCTTCCAAAGATAAGAAGACGACACTTGGAAAGATTTGGCCTAGGAGGGAAAGTGACACTTAGGAATATTTGAAGGATATTCGACACTTAGGAGAACATGAACAAACAAAAAGATGAGACAAGATAACTTGATATAATAGTTCATGTAGGCTCCAAATTTGACGAAGGAAATTTTTTTGGAGGAAGCGTCGTTGTAGCGACAACATGTTAATAAAAAATGTAGAGAAAGAGGAACCCAATTATGGGATTCAAGCTCTAGATTTTTTAGATTTGAAAAAACATAACCCAACTATTGTTGAATTCGAGCTCAATATTTATTTGATTTAAAATAAAATAACCTAATTCTTGAATTGTAGTTGTAACGACCCACCCTACCCTACTTACCTCAGTGGGATAGATGTCACTTTCTAATCCAACTCCTCCGATGTTGTTAGAGGAATGGGATAATACTTTTTTTTCCTTTATTTGATTTAATTATCAATTCTCATGCCAGGGTTTAGATGCAACACTTAATCTTCTCAATTCATTCTCGGAGCCTCTTGAATAGAGCCTCTCAACCATACGTATATACATATTTATATTGTGCCCCCATGCTAATGGGTCCCATTACGCCCATTGAATCAAACAGCCATGAGTGAACCATGCCATTTCAACATAATAACACTAGCCCTCCTTATGCCTCTGGGACAACCCTCCCAGACACATCATCTCATTTCTCTCCATCCTGACAATCCCAAGGAATTCTCTTTCGTCAACCACCAGGGCCTCAGTACCAGGCTTAATTTTTTAGTGGGGCTACACTACCTCCTCCCCATTGGCTCGTCATTCCAATGACTACATGCCACCATAGTCTATGCCACATCACCCCAATTCTCGTATCCTGACGATTTCCTTTATTTCACCTCTTGATACCTCTTGGATCATTTCGTTGAGATGATTTTTCAAGCGGGGCTGTCAGCCTTGCTAGAAAAAGGCCCAAAAATGGATCCATATAGGGTCTTAGAGTCTCCAAATTTGCTTAAAATCATGCCAATGGATCCATTAATTCTCTTGAAATCTTCAATTTTTACTCAAGATCATCCAATGATCAAAATCAGTGCAAAAGGAGAGCGTTTGGAAGGGCAAAAATACACTATCGGGAGGCAAAAATGCTTGAAAACCATGAAAAACCCACAATCATAGGCTTAAACAGAAGAGTGAACACCAACCATTATATTTGGCCAATAAACGGCCCAGAACTAACCGGCTAATTGAAATCAGCAAAGTAGAAGGGACAACTTAAAGGTGGGCGCATGACACCGCCGATTAGCAATCGCCGATGATCAGATCAGTGGGTCACATCGACGGGGAGCATATGCTATGTTATATGAAGGCCCGGGCATTGAACCATTAGCGATTGCGATTTATTGCATCGATATATCGCATTGGAACTATACCATGGGGCGGGGCCTAGGAAAAAGCATGTGTGCAACTTGATGGGCTGAACTCGACGGAATTATATACAATATTTGACAAATTTTCAGGTCCGTGGGAAGGCCTGTTTTCAACATTTTTTTTGTGTATTTTCGTTGTTTCAACGAAATAAAAAGGGAAACAGGGGTAGTGTGATAGTGATGGAACCCGGACTCGATGGGTTTCCTGTATAAAAATATATAATCTTTGAAGTTTGTGGAAGGCCCATTTTCAATGTTTTTTCGTAGTCTTGTGTGTTTTTGTTATTTGAACGAAATACGACGGAACCTTTGGCCAGTGTTGATTGCGATGAAGCCCGAACCCGATAGAGTCTGAGAAGTGGAATATATGATATCTGAAGTCCGCCGAAGCCATTTTTTCATGCATTTTTTAGCATTTTCGCATATTTCATAATATAAGGGAAATACATAGGAGCAAGCCTTTTGCAACTTGCGATGGAAACAAGGCCAGAACTAATAGACAATTAAACCATATTTAGGACTTTTGAAGTCCGAAATGAACAGTGATGGACGAGATTTATCAGTGTTGCAGTGTTTTCGCTGTTTGTAACAGAAACAGTCACTATTTGCAGTTTAAAGGGAAAAACAAAGGCCCAAAGACCCATTCCACCATATAACAGAGCCCATGAGACAGTTTTCTGGGAAACAGAGCCCACAAAGGGAAAGAGAAGGGCCACAACACACTGCAGCCAAAAACATAAAGATTAGGGAGCACAAACAGCGCAACAACCACACCAGCAAACATTATGGGGCATCTCTAGCCTGATAGAACTCCCAAACATCACAACAAACTATCAAAAACATCTGAAAGTGGTTATTCTGCTGTCAAAAGCAAAAAACTATGAGCCCATGCTTGCCTAGAGGGAGTCAAATCAATTAACAAGGCAGATCAAACAGATTAAGACTCTGAGCCTCTTAGGGCTCAGGAGCATTATAAATAGGCTATAAATAGATAAAAGTAAGATGTAATAGAGGTTCAACTTCCGGATATTATTCCTCCTCTGTTCCTTCAAGCTTCTCATCTTCATTCTAGAAATATAAGCTTCCTTTGCCATTATATGTTCAATGTCCATTCTCTTTGCTATTCTATGCTTGCACTTGAATAGTTTGTTCATGTTTTCTTTGTGTCTAAGGCTAGATAACTGTCATCTTATCTCTTCTTTGATAAATTAGATTTGCAAGCTTCTTTGCTGCCTGTAGGTAGCCATCCATATGTGGTCATATATGCATCTGCCAGTACAGTTAGTAGTCTCTTTTGCTGCCTGTAGCTAACCATTGATTTATGTTTATGTATGAAATATGCTGGTATAGTCAGTATTCTCCATCTATCCATTGAATTTATAAATTATTGAGCATTAGTGGTCTAAAGCCTTGTATTGGTGAGAGCACTCATGCATGCCATGAGTGAAAACAAAGCTGAAATGGCTATCTAACTTGATCCAAACCATCTTTTATTCCAATCGTTTAGAGAGCAATATTGAAGATTATATGTTACCAGGCATCTTTGAGCTACAACCTAGGAGAGTTTCTTGGAGTGTTAACATAATTGGCATCGTTGCCAGGGAGAGGAAACTGAAGCTCAGCTTCCCTGAGAAACGACATAGATCTAGCTTTGATGATAGACAAAGTCTGGGCACTTTTTTGGTTGTAATCATCTATCTGGTGACTCTACTGGAGGCCGAACCTCTTGGTGACTCCACTTCATAGTTCTGGCACAGTTGTGAGGCATACTAGGGGAAATCCTCAAAAGCTACAAGCTGACCCAATACCTGACCCTGAAAAAATCATCAAAGAGAGAAAGGTATTGCAGAAAGGAGCATCAGGTTCAGGTAAACCTAAACAATCTTCTATATCTCTTCAAGAAAGGCTTGTAATAGAACAAATACATGTTGATAGTATAGCATCTAATACTAGCAGTGAAGAAAAAATCTTAGAGATTCATAAAGCTCCTTCTTCTTTAGGTTCTCCTTTTGTAAGCCTATTGTGGCTAGCAACAACCCCCCTTTTAATTTAGTTTTAGTAATAAAGCTAAATAAATGGGGACCCCTTTAAAAAATAAAAACTAGCACTACATTTCCCTTTGAATAAAACATGCTATCATAAACTTAGGAAGGCACCCACAAAACCTAAAAAACTTAAGTTTTAGGATAAGTTCCGAATAGAATCGTTCTCTTAACAATAAAACATCGCATCACAAAGGGTAATGGGGAAACATCATATAAACAAGCTTTCAAAACTGTGAAAATGCGATGCGAGATCGCGCACCTTAAAGACTCATTGCACATCACAGATTTCATACGCCGCAAGTATCACCTAAGGTAAAATATCCCAATCCGGTGATATGCGATAAATCATCTCACAAATCGCATCTTGCAGCCACCTAACGAAATAAATGATTGTTAACAAAACAGATTAGTGATATTGCGAAGCAAATCGCAAAATCGCTTTATCGTAGATCTGCAGGGCTCATGATGCAATAAAGCATTTCTCATAATCCGATACCGAGTTATGGGCATTAATGTCAATTTAATGGTTAGTTGATGATCATTTGTGAGATAAGATTTATATCTGATCTCATGTAGGGTGATATATTTGATATGATTTTAGAATTAAAAAGCTTTCCCGTCACCTTATCTCTTACCATTATTCTTTTCTTACTTGTAAATTTGCAAGAGTGGCAAGCAGAATAATATATGTAGCAGGGTGTAGAACGTAATGGGAAAGAAGGGAAAAGCTCTGGTTGCTAAGGACAAAGAGATGACGCCCTTATACACAGACACTACCTGCAATAAAGATGCTGGCATAAGCACTTGGGAAGGCATGTACAGTCTACTCGAAGAAGAAAAGCCTAGAATTATGGAGATTCAAGCAACAACAGATTCATGCAGGTCGTTTGAGGCATCAATCACTGAACTTTCATGTTTATTCCTTCATCGAATAGCGGCAAAACCTAAGATTCTTCCATACATAGACATGGTTAAGTGGGTACTGAACAGTGCCGATATAATAGACAGACAATTCAAGTCTCGACGCCAAGACCTCATTGGGTCATTCACCTCACAAGATTTAAGTTTTATGTATCATCTACTAGAGCTGCAAGCGACCTACAACAAGCAGTTCGTGGAGAAGTTTGCCAAAGAAAACAAAGATTTGGTGGAGTGTACCAAGAACTGGTCAGTGAGGGAAGAACCATTGAAAAAGGACAAACACGGTATGTACAATACCGGTTCCCTCTCCTCCCCATATTGCTTTGATGCTGCTATGCTATGTAGACTATTTGGAAAGCCTGATGTCAACAAGTTTTCATCAGAGTGGCTACCCCTATTAGAAGCAGCCACTAATGGAATTATTATGGATTGGGCTTAGATATTGTCTAATAATTTAGCTTTGGCTATTTGGAACTACCTTTCCAAAAGAACTGCCACTCAGAGGATTTATCCTCCTTTCTATTTAGTTGCTTATGTTATGGATGCAATCTGTTATGTTTCCAAATTTCCTTTAATGGGTTGGAAATGGACTACACAGAATCCCTTGCCCGTTCACATTTATCATAAGGAATTGTGGGATTCTAAGTTTATCCCATATTTTTACAAAATTTGTCATGGAATTATGTTACCTCTCTATAGAATGTTATATAATAGGGATGCCCCAAGATTTTCCCTCGAAGTGGAAGTTGACATTTTCCTTGTCGTAAGATGGTTTGGGGAAGAATTTTTCACCTATGTCAGAGTATTTGGAAGCATTGCTTCCCCTCATGTCCTACCCTTATATGTTCCTGATAAGTTATTGGCTCAAGAGATTGGTTACCAGACTTGCGGTGTGGGAGGAATGAGCAAAGAGTTGAAAGATAAGAAGAAGGCCATTTGGCTGCAATTTCCTGTGGCCTGTGGAGCCTTTTCATTGCTTGATTTAGGTCATGCATTCAAAGAAGTAATAATATGTTGTGTCTATGACTATTCAAGTTTCCAGAAAAGCACACTGAAAGAAGTTTTGCACATGGCTCAAATTCAATTTCCCCTAGCAGAATTCCAAGAATTAAAATTGTATAGAGAAAGGAGATTAGCTAACATCCCCTTGGATAAGTTACACTTGGAACCAATAAGGGAGCCAACTCCTAGTATCAGTTTAAGTGGAACCTCAGGTACAGACAAGTCCAGGTTTAAGTCTAGAAGAGAATCACCAGAATGCTCTAAACAGTTCGAGAGCAACCGTAATAAAAGCAAAGGGTCAGTTAGAGACACTGCCAAATCTAAAGAATGCCCAAAGCAACAGGTCTTAACTACATCACAGGTAAAGGTTCCTCGTCCCATCATCCAACCACCAAAGCCAGTAAGAACTGAGCTAGATAAAGAGTGGGAAACATTCAATGAATTGATTAATACTGAGGATCAGAACATGAAGACACCTAAGGGTACAATACAGACAATGATAGATATCATCGTCAAAACAGTCAGCAACGCTCCAGAAATTGAGCATATTCCCATTATGCCATCATCTGAAATCATGCTTAAAATAGAGGAGATTCCTCCTCTAGATGTATTTTATAGTCCGCAGCACAAGGCAGTGGTAAGAAGGCAAAGAAAGAAAAGGAAATTGGACAACATGCTCCCACTTGAGGTAGAGCAGCTAGACGTCCTTTGGCGAGACCGTACCACTGACTCTACTGAAAAATCTGACTAAGTTATCTCAGATTGCAGGAGCCTATGCTTCTGCTACAATTGATAAAGCATCCGAGGTACAATAATTACTTAAGGATAGAGAGGAAGAAATCCAAAGTTTGCAGCAACAGCTATAGCAAGCCAGTGCCAATTGAGAAGTAGAGGAGATGTTAGAAAAACTATAGTAAGATTTTCAACAGATGCAACTGGGATATTAGAACATTTGGCCGAAAAAGAAAATTAGTTACAAGCTACGCTGGAAATTCATAGAGATGATCCCAAGCTTACATAGTTTGTCTTAGAATCCCTTGCCTTAAACAACCAACTCTTGCAACAGCAAGAGGCATTATGCCAAAGAATATCGTAATGGAATTCCCCTTGTGAGATAAGCGATAAAATTACCAATCAAGTCATCGACTTGCGACATGATTATGATTTAATTGATAAGAGAATTTTTTATTATTTGACTTGGCAGGAATGAGAAGAAGGAAAGAAAGAAGGTGCACTCATAATCAATGAAGCCCATAAAGAAATGCTTTTCCATAAATGGGACACACAGATTAGCAAGAAAGAACAGGCAGCGGAAGAAGTAGCTACAACGACAAACAACATCATTGACTATGTCAATGAAAACCTGCACAATGCAAACCTGATTTCAGAGACCACCCCGGGATTTCTCCCAAAGGCACAACAACTACATACAAGCTGGAAACAAAAAGCTGAGGAAAGGGTAGAGTCCATTAAGAAGTTAACCAAGTTGAATTGGGATATTTACTGGCAGTACTTGGTTAAACCGCACAGTCAATGCATGAATCTCAAATGCCTTACGAACTTTTCCGAGAAGATAGTGCTAACACTTGCCGATTTTGTTTTCGCATGGCAACTAAGGTCAGCCAACTGATGCTCCTCAAGCTGATTTTGAATGCTTGTGATATCAGAGAACAGATACATAGATAGTTAATTCCAGATTTAGTTTTAGATTTAGTTTTGATTTATTTTTGCTTTAGATGAGGATGGTCATTTAAACCTCCTCTTATATTTTTGTAATAAACTATTTTTAGTATTTAGGAAGTAGTATTTTAACCCCTCTCATGCATTTAGAGAGGGGTCCTAAAATTTTTCAAAAACATTTCCTCAAAACATGCACTTCTACACCCTCAGAGGAGGTTTTGATGAATGAATGGAACGATATTTATTGATATATGTGTTTAATGTCTGCTACTGAAATGCACTTTTGTACTCTTAGTAGATGTTGAATTAGGAAGAGATAGATCTATATTGCTAAAGCTCATGAGTAGGACTTGTTATCAATGGTACTTTTATCTCTTAATGATTTATGCTTATGTGTCAAAGTAACATTTTATGCTCAGTTATTTATATATGAAAGCTTGAATGTTTGAGTTATCATTTGGCACTTTTGTATGGTGATCACTATTCTGTTTTTGCTCAATGTATGAATGACATATTATGCGATATGTTTCTCACAATTGTTTTGCCTAATTTCTTATACGAAACAATTCATTTTATTGAATTCTTTTCTTATATCAATTGAATTATCTTTATTACCAATTGCTGTTAGAAATTATTTTAGATCGCATAAGTAAAAAGTTAAATCCCATGTTAGTTTTAGAATTAGATATTCCTGTTCATTAGAATACAATTGCATATTTTAAATTAGATTTAGATTAAAAGCATTTTACTTAGAAATCTTTAGAAAAATGAAATATCAATTCTTATCAACACACACAAATTGGGAAACTAGTCCCATTATCCCCAGTCGGACCCACCATTCCAAACGGAAAAGGAGCTACTTTCAAGGTCTGGACAGGGTGGGTATCCCCCTTGTTGTAGACCCGATTTTCGAGGCTTCAACATATTTTGCGCTAGAAGGATGGTGCTGAG
The DNA here is from genome assembly GCA_000404065.3 of Pinus taeda. Classification (NCBI taxonomy): domain Eukaryota; kingdom Viridiplantae; phylum Streptophyta; class Pinopsida; order Pinales; family Pinaceae; genus Pinus; species Pinus taeda. The sequence continues at coordinate 107,564 of APFE031393067.1, read as the reverse complement.
CTATGAATGGTTAGTAAATCCAAATCTAAATACCATTTTGAGAGTAAATCGCCCTCAACATCTCCCTCGACTTCTCCATCGCATTCCAAATATTTAAATCCTAAGCGAGAAGTTGAGAAAACAACAGCCACTGCCACAAACCCAAACATTTCAGAGAAATATACTATCAAACCTCCAGAAGTTGAATCTTTGATTCATAAACTTCAAGGATTTTCCATACTCCGCAAAAGTCTAAAATATCTCAAGGTAGTATGACTTCGCAATACAATCCTTCTCATCCTTCAACCAGATTGTAGAGTGAAAAGTTTGGTATCAAACCAACCGAATTATCGCTACCTAAAAGGAAAAGAGCAAGGAAGTCACCTCAAGGGTCTGATAGTGAGACTCTTTCATCATCAACATCCATTCCAACTTCCCCATTAGAAAGTCAACCATCCACTCCTCCACTTCAAATTGTTGTCCATCAGAGTACTGGAACTTTAACATCCTCATCTCTTCCACAAGAAACTTCGTCTACGCTTTCCTCTGTTAGTAGTTCAACGATGGCCCCAAACCCATGGAATAATCTAGGGGCAGTCTCGATGCCTGTGTCCTTGAGTCAATTATAGGCCCATCCTGAAAAATGGTTGCCTAAGTTTAATCCTGAAGCATGCATGCTAGCAGAAGAACACATAAACAACTTTATGTTATTGATAAATTTAAATTGTGTTACTAATGAAGATGATGTTGTCCGACTCTTTCCTTACACATTACAGGGAGCAGCCAGATCCTGGTATTTTTAATTACCATCAGGATCCATCACTAGTTGGGATATTTTCCAAGAACAATTCTTGACTAAGTTTGGTGATGATAGATCTACAACAACATTGATCAATGATCTATTGAATCTAAAGACTGAATCAAGAGAACCTATAAAAGATTTTAACTCGCATTTCAACAAGCTTTTGAATAAAATTTTGACCACTTCCAAGCCTAGCGAAGAAGTTCGAAGTGAATGGTACATATCCGCTTTACCATCAAACATAGCGATTTTCGTGTGATAGGGCTACCATGACAACATTGGCTGAAAAAATGAAGTGATAGCAGTAGAGAAACATATCTTAGCTTTAGAAAAGAAAAACACTGTCGATGAAAGAAAATCTAAGAAGGTTACTTTTAGAGAGGATCCCAATAAAAAGCAATCAAAAGACCCATTTGATTTAGAAGGATTACAGAAAGTCTTAAAAACCATGTCTAACGAAATGGTTGACATTAAGAAACAAGTAGCAGAAACTTCTTCAAAAAATCCCTACAAACATTATAGAAAAAATCCCTCAACTGATTCAAAGCCTGCCAATGCTATAACAAATTTAGAATCTGAAGGAGAAGAAGAAGAAGTTTCAAACGAAGAACCTACTGATGAAGATGAAGTTGTAGAAATACAGGGAATGTGAGATTTCATCCTTCCAGATGAAGAGGATCAAGAGGCATCACCAGTTAGTACCAGAAGTAGAAATCAGCTTGATCCTTGAAAACCTAGTTCTAAATAGAAGAGCGCAGGCTCGACATCTAAAGATAAAGTCGTAGGTAAGAAATCATCACCAAAAGCGACTCAAACAAGCCCAGCCCAATCCGATCCCTCAACTCCATCTAAAACACTGATTGTTTCTGATGAGATGGAATATAATATCATTGAAGATATGAAGAATACTAGGGCTAACATTACTTTTCATGAATTGAGCAAATTGAAACATCAACAAAAGCTACTTTTGAAAGAGTGAGATGCAATTCCCGTTGCACCTCTTCCTGCTGCTGTGATCTCGCAAGCTTCTCATGAAATGGGAAGACCTCTAACTAATATGGCAAATAAAGTTGATCTGAATGATATTGCTTTAATTGGAGGTAGGTTGAAATCCCATAATCCCCCATTCCTTCTTACTTATGAGATTTTCAATAAAAACTTGCATAATTGTTTGGTAGATTCAGGAGCTTCATCTAATATCTTACCTAAAAAAATATGTGCAAATTTAAACATCCAACCTCAAAAATCTGCAGTACGCATAGTTGTTGGACCGATCGAAAGTTGAAGTAATCGGTGAACTAAATAAGGTTACCATAAGGCTATCATCTAATCCAAAGGTATGTCAAGTCATTGATATTTTAGTTGCAGACATTCCTGAATTTTATGGTTTAATTCTTAGTAGGGATTGGTCCGAAAAACTTCATGGATACTTTGTGATTGACTAGTCACATATGTGGCTCCCTTACAATGGTAAACCGAATCAGATAAATGTTGAGTGAGAAAGACACCAAAAATACATAGTGACAAAATTGGAAGGAGAATACGAACCTATAGCATACAACAATAATATAATTGGCAACTATTCTGTTAACTCTTTCTTAGGAAATTTTATTGCTCATACTTCGCCTTACCTAGAACATTATGTTCTATCTCAAGTAGAAAACTTTTCTCAAACGGATAGTTCTAAATGTGTTAATTTTATAGATAGTCCTATAAATAAATCTCTATTTTGGAAATTATTTTTTGATGGTTCTAAGTCTAATGATGGAGCAGGAGCAGGATGTATATTAGTTAGTCTAGAGGGAAACAAAAATATGCTAACATGTAGACTCGAGTTTGATTACACAAACAACAATGTAGAATATGAAGATATAGTCCAAGGGCTATACAAGGCAATTGGATTAGATATCAAGTATCTACAAGTCTTCGGAGACTCTGAGATTATTATTAAATAGGTATGAAATACTATACATTGTCTATCGGGTCATTTGAAGCATTATCAATCTTTAGTGCAAGATCTGATTGAACATTTTATAGTATTTAATATTTCATCTATTCCCAGACTCCAAAATGCTAGTGCTGACCTCCTGGCTAATGTAGCTTCCAAGCTCATTCCCTCGGAAGACTATAGCCCAAACAGATTCTCAATCAAATTGATCTTTAGGCCCTCCATCCCTGATAATGTTACAAACTGGAGAATTTTCAATGATGGTCCTAATATTGTAAGTTTCCTAACATCGAAAGAATCTTACACTAATCAGATAACTAATGAGGATCAACATGACAAACAGTTACAAAAAGAAAGCACTAATAATGCTATACCAAAATCTATAGTCAAGCTAGAAGACCTATATGATTTGAAAGACTGATTTAAGAGATCTACTAATTCAAAACTTCAGAGTTCAACTCTAAACTATGAATTAGTAAATCTAGGAATGGATACCAAGCCACAGAATATCAGCCTAGGTCTTGGCCTTGCTCCAGAATAAAAATTAGCCTACGTTCATCTCCTGAAACAATATAAAAGTGTCTTTTCCTAGAACTACGATGATGTTAAGACTTACGACACTTCAATCATTCAACATACTATCCCAATGATAGCTGATGAAAAACCTGTCTAGCAAAAGCTAAGGAAGATCCATCCTAATCTGGAAAGTCAGATTAAGTCAGAGCTTAATAAATTATTGAAAGCCAAAATTATTTTTCCCATTCAACATTCTAGATGGGTTTCCAATTTGGTTCCAGTCAGAAAGAAAAATGGAGATATTAGAATTTGTATTGACTTTCGAAATCTTAATAATGCCTGTCAAAAGGATAATTTTCCCCTACCTCCTATGGAACAAATATTGCAAGCAGTTGCAGGATCATAATTAATGTCCTTTTTAGATGGTTTCTCTGGCTACAATCAGGTACTGATTCATCCTGACGATCAGCTAAGAGCCACGTTCATAACCAAATGGGGTACTTATGCATATCAAAAGATGCCTTTTGGTCTGATCAACGTAGGTGCCACATTTCAAAGGGCCATGGATATCATATTTAAGGGATTAGTAAACAAATCAATGGTGATCTACTTAGATGACATAACAGTATATTCTAAAAAATGCGCTAATCACCTCAGAGACTTAAAGCAGATCTTCCAACGTTGGCAAAGGTATGGGATTTCACTTAATCCAAAAAAGTCCTTTTTTGCATTAAGTGAAGGAAAACTTCTTGGATTTATAGTGTCAAAATATGGAATCCATATTGATCTTGATACAATTAAGGAAATTTCAAAATATCCTAGCCACATAATAAGAAAGCCATGCAATCCTTCCTTGGCCAGATTAATTTTGTTAAAAGATTTGTTCCAGACTTCTCAAGGATTGTGTCACCATTACAAGCAATGGTAAAAAAGAATTCATTTTTCAAATGGCGCCAAGAGTAATATGAAGCATTCAATCTGATTAAGCAAGCAATTATTAATGCCCCATCCTTAGTGACTCCAAATTTTTTTGATCCTTTTATTTTGTATACATTTGCCTCTGATAAGTCATATGCTGCTATACTCATGCAAGCCAATCAAGACATGGCAGAAGCCCCAATTTCCTTCTTTAGTTCAAATCTGCAAGGGACTAAATTAAATTATTCTGATGTTGAAAAACAAGTTTATGTTGTTTTCAAAGCGATCAAATACTTTAGACCCTTTCTTCTTAAAACCCATACAAAGATCATAATGTCGTTTTCAGTAGTAAAATATGTCTTAGTACAAAAAGATGTGGGTGAAAAGAGAGAAAATTGGGTCACTTCCTTACAAGAATATGACACTGAGATCAAGCCAACAAATATTGTAAAAGGTCAAGGCTTTTGCAAGATGTTGGCTGGAGCATCGCTTATTTCTGAAATATCATCTCCAAATCAAGAGGTACAAATGTATGAGGTAAGCATAAACGATATTAAATCAAGATATGCTGATATCAATTTTTATCTAAAGAATGGAAATGCTCCTTCAAATCTGAATTATACAGATAAAAGAGCCCTAAGATTTAAGGCTAAGTAATATCAACTCATAAATGATGTACTTTTTAGGATGAATTATGATTATTTTCTCCTTCGATGTCCTGAGAAATCTGAAGCTGAAAAGGTGTTGCAAGAACTCTATAATGGACTAGCAGGAGGACATTATGTGGGAGATTCTCCAACACATAAAATTTTACGCGCAGGATATTATTGGCCTACACTATTTAATGATGCACATAGCTATGTAAGGAAATGTCAAATTTGTCAAACTGATGTCGGGAGAGAAAAGAAACCATCATTTCCTTTGCAACCAGTCAATATCGATCAACCTTTTGACCAATGGGGATTGGATATAATAGGTGAGATCGTTCCTCACTCTGCTAAACAGCATAGGTATATCCTTACAACTACAGATTATTTTACTAAATGGGTAGAAACAGTTCTGCTCAAGACAGCTAATGCTGAACACATCATTGATTTCATAAATCAGTTCATAATTACCAAGTTTGGTTTACCCTCTACTTTAATGTTTGATAATGCATCGTATTTTTCTGGCAATGCTATGACTGAATTGCACTTAAAAGAGGCTTTAATCTTAAATATTCTGCCAATTATCACCCATAAGGGAACGGGTTGACTGAATCAACAAATAAAAACTTAATCAGAATCAGTAAGCGAACCATTGATCAGAGTCATAAAAATTGGCACAAATATTTGATGTATGCTCTATGGGCAGACCGAATAACCCAAAAGGCTTCCATTGGCACTTCTCCCTTTAATTTAGTTTATGGGAAAGAAGTAGTTCTCCCAAATCATCTAGCAATTCCTTCTTTAGCCTTAGTTCAATTTATTGATGAAACACCAACTTCATCTTTACAATTAAGACAATTGCAGATCCTTAAGCTAGAAGTGCAACGAGAACAGGGTAAAATCACACATGCTCATCATCAAGCATTAGTAAAGGCTTCCTTTGATTCAAGCATGGTATCTAGGAAGGATTTTCAAATTGGAGATTTAGTTTTGAAATGGGATAAGGCTCATGAGGAAAAAGGCAAACATTCTAAATTCCAACGAATGTGGCTTGGCCAATTCCAAATTGTTGAAATCATAGGTCCATCCACTTTCATGTTGCAAGATTTAGCAAGGAAAAGAAAATCTTTACCTGTTAATGGGAAAATCTTTAAAAAATACTTTCCATAGAAGATGACCTCTTCTATTTTGTAAATTATTGTTTATAGCTTTATTTTGATAATAAAATAGGTTGTAAATGGTTAACTTTGGGAATTCACAAAAAAGATTAGTGTTTCTTTTAGATTTTGTTTTTTCGCTTGTATAAATAGAACTGATTTGGAAAATCGATCATTATTATTGAAAGATACAGTCAAATGCCACAAGCCTGAAAATGCTACTAGTTTTAGCCTTACGAATTTTGATGAAAAACAACCTTTTAGTGAGAATTTGTTTTATATCAGTCAATGAAAAGCATCAATAACAAAATGAAAGTTCTCTGTAGAAAAGTTGTTTCCAAAAACTCTATAATTGTCGTCCAGAGTTATTCTTAAGGAACCAATGACCTCCTCCCCACCTAGGGAATTACGAGTTTCAAGGAGTAATCCAATGATACACTATAAGCTTAAAGAATAAGAGGTCTCATCATGAGCCGATTTATCATGATTATAGATATTAAAACTTGCTGACATTGCCAAAACTGCATATCAAAACAGGGCAATGACTCAAGATTATTGCAATCAAAAGACAAGGGGTCTCATCACAAGCTAGCTTGTTCAGTAAAGTTATAAATCAAGTGAATGTCACTGTCAAAATTTGGCTACCAAACCAAGACATTGTTCTTTAAGAATTAAAAGGAAACAAAAAACAACAAGTGTGGATGTGGATTTATCTTTGAAAATTGTATATTTCTCCAAGTACGATACAAGATCATTGCTGGGTAACAGGTAACCTTGTCGAGGCTATGAACGCTTGCTAGCAGCAGACGCTCTACCTATGAAAAATGAGAATACTTAAAACTGATCTGTAGAGAAGTCTTTGATTTTATATTTATAAACTAAGCAGCGGATGAGGTAAATATAATGACTAGCTTTGGGAAGTAAATAATCAAAGTTAACACAGGAGAAACAAACTACCATTAACAGCGGAAAAAATGATGCACTTTATATTTCTATAATAATGTTTGATTTTCTAGAAAACTTTCTCTATTTTGGAAGTTTAGAAAATTCAAAAGATAATCAGAAATAACTGATTCTCCCTAGTGAATTTCCAATTCTTGTGGCCAGCAACAACCCTCATTTTTATTTAGTTCTAGTAATAAAGCTAAATAAATGGGAAAAAGGAAATATCAATTCTTATCAACACACACAAATTGGGAAATTGGTCCCATTATCCCCAGTCGGACCCACCATCCCAAACGAAAAAGTAGCTGCTTTCAAGGTCCGGACCAGGTGGGTACCCCCCTTGTTGTAGACCCAATTTTCAGGGCTTCAACAAAGCCCAAAGGAAACATCACATCCTATCCATCATACTCCTTTAGGCTTATCAATCACTCCTCAACCCTCTATCATTCAGATTGCCAGTACTCTTTTAGCCACCACAACTATGGCAGGTCCACAAGCACCTACCAAAATGGAAAGAATCATAGTTGGTAGTTATGGACCTCTGATACTGCCCACTCCTGTGAATGCCATGCCTACTGGAGAATATCAGAAATATAGGCCTAAGTTCACTAGGATCAAAGGTGTTACTGTTGAAAAACATCTTGAGTCATTCTATAGATATGCTGACAATCTAGACATTAGTGAAGATGATGTGTGGATGAGAGTCTTTGTCCAAAGCCTAGATGGAGAGGCTAGAAAATGGTTCAGATATCTAACCCAGAGATCTATAACAGATATTGAAGCTTTAGATGATGCATTCCTAAAGCATTGGGGGGATAAGAAGGATCTCCTCTACTACCACACTGAGCTTGGGAACTTAAAGAGGGAAAATGGTGAGTTGTTGTCTGATTTTAATAAGAGGTTTAACTGTATGTACAACAAGATACCAACTGAAGTAAAACCTACTACTACCTCTGCTAAACATACCTATGCCAACGCTTTTGATTCTGACTTCTGCCTACTGTTGAGAGAGAGGTGATGTGCTACTTTGGCTGACATACAAGATGTAGCCTTGGAAGTAGAATCAAACATCATGGCTATAAAGAAGCTCAAGGGAAATGTTGATAGAAGAAGATAGAGGGGTGAGTCATCATCCTCTGATCCTAAGATAGATAAAATGACCAAAATGATCGAGTCATTAGCCTTTGAAACCTACAAATGGAAGGTTGAGCAACACCCGGCGAAAGGAAGAGTGCCTAATACCTTTTCTCCTAGAAATCCAAATCCAAATCCATATAGAAGAACTAATGAGCAGTTGCAGATTTTGCAAAGAAATAAAGATGCAAATGAAGACCAAAGGGTGAACGCTCCTTTTCAGAATGCAATCATGGAAGAAGAGAAGTTTTAAGAAGATTATGAGATCCATTGTCTAGAAGACAAAGGCAATTCTTTCTTTTTGACCTCAGCTGCCTATGAAAAGTCATTATACAATGACGAGATCAGCCAAGAATGGGATGGTAAAGCTATTCTACAAACCATAAATCAGCAAAGGTATAATTTGAGGTCAAAGATAAATAAATCCAAGGAAACTCCTATTCAGAGATATTGTCCCTGCAGTAAAACAAGCTAATAAGCAAAAACAATTGACAGTTGATCCCATCATCCTCAAATCTCTAGCTCATGAGGTAAGAGGCCTTGACAAGTCTCCTTCTCCTTTCAGTTTTCAATTAGAAATTCAGAAGCTAAGAATACCTATGCCTTTGATTAAACTAGTGAAGAATGAGTCCTTCAAAAGATCCATCTTCAAGGCCCTTAAGCCTAAATCCATCCAAGCCTCCACTAACCATGTAAATCTGCAAGATGACAAGCCAACTGTTACTCTCAGCCCAATGATTGAAAATTGTGAAGACAACTCCCCATCATCTATGTCTCTCTAACCATTCATGAAAAAATCCTTCACACTTGCCTTTTGGACACTGGAACCAGCCATAATCTAATGCCCAAGGCTGTCATGGATGAGTTGGGTCTTGACATCACTAAGCCTTATCATGACCTATTTTCTTTTGACTCTAGAAAAGTGAAATGTATAGGATTAATCAAGGACCTAGCCATCACTTTGTCTCAACTACCTATGAAAAGAATGATGATGGATATTGTGGTAGCTAATGTACCCCACAAGTTTGGCATGTTACTTTCTAGAGGTTGGATCAAGAGATTAGGCAGATCATTACAAATAATCTGTCTTATGCTACTGTCCTAATTTTTGGAGGTGAGAGCAAGAGATTATATAGAGAGGCACAGTTGGCTTATATAATCAGTGATGAGAAGAACCCTACTAATCATCCAATCTATGCTGTTGACACTGATTTTGGAGCATGTATTCTTCATATTGAAGAATCCCAGTTGGACTCCACGCAACTCAAGAAACCAGTTTGCTAGATCGCATAGGAAGAAAACCCATAGATTTGGGATATGTTCTTTGGTGGAGCTTGCTCTAAAGAAGTTGCAGGGGCATGTGTAGTCCTTGTGTCCCCAACACAGGAATACATTCATTAATCTTTCAAATTAACCTTTCAGGTCACAAACAACATAGTAGAGTATGAAGCTTTGATTCTGGGCTTAAGCACTGCTAAAGAAATGGGTATCAAAGGCCTGAAAGTGTTTGGAGATGTAGACCTCATCATTCAGCAGGTAAATAAAGTGTTCCAAGAAAAGCATCCAAGGATGAAAGCATACATAGATGAGGTATGGAGGCTCAAGGATTCTTTTAATGATTTCAACATTTCTTATATTCCAAGAATGAAGAACTAGCTTGCCGACTCCCTTGTTGTGTTTGCTAGCACATTTATTCCTCCTTTACCTCCTAAATTGACATATGAAGTTCAAGTAAAATACAAACAATCTTTATATCCTTTCATGTAAGGAAAGGATATAACCATTATCAATCCAGGAAAATCCCATGCTAATGACAATAAGGTAATCATGTAAACCAAATTCATGCGACATGCATTCAAACACAACAATGAAATCACACATGAAACATGTTGCATTCAAACCCAACAACAAAATCACACATGAAACATGTTATTTGCAAAATATTCCTATTGTAGTTTCTCTTTCAATCTTCTCCTTGCGCTCCCTTGCTTTCCTTTGCTTGCTTTCTCCCTTTCTTTCCTTTGCTTGCTTGCTCGATTGTGTCCAAGTGCTCTCCATCCCTCTTGGAGTTTGATTTATGGAACATATAAAAAGTTGTCAATTGTTTCTCAAGTTCCTTTTTATCATCAATGTCTAGTGTCTCTTCCTTTTATTTTTTCCCTTTTCTTTCATTTTCCTTTATTTTCTCTCTATTTCCCTTGCATGCATATTCTTGTATGTTCGTCTTCCTTTCCTCCTATTTTCCTTTATTTATTTATTTAATTGCCATTTATTTCTCTTTTCCAATGGAAATTTCCGTAGCCATTAATTAACTACAAGTGATACCAATTTAATATTTTTCCCTTCATTCAACTTAGAATACATGCTCCATGACCTTGGTCTTATTTTTCCATTATAATGTCCTTCCATTTAAGTTCAAAATCAACCCAAGGTTGTAACAAACCCCTCCCTCTTTGGGGAACATTGTCCTCAATGTTCTATGACACTTATGACCAAAAAACCACTGAAAACAAAACATACTGGTTATTGGAGCTTTATAACATAACTCATTGCAGTATTTACAATGACCAATAGTTAAAAACATGAAAACCATACTGCTTATTGGATCTTTATAACACAAATTGATGTAGTATTTACAATGAAAACATACATAAACCAAAAACTCTTTTGATTCAAATAGAAAATAAATAAGGATATAATGCTCACATTTGACCAATCATCTCCCATGAAACTTCACCGGGCCCAAAGTGCTTCCACTGCACTTTAATTTTCTCTATTTCTCATTTCTAGAAGATGAGTTGTTTCCACTGCAATATGTATTGTGGCTCTCGCTGGAACTCTCCCTCTGGTTCCACCCATAATACAAAAAAATCAATCACATGATCAACAACTTGTAAATATTACTTAAGCAATGAAACATGCAAAACATCATGGACTTTGACCGATGGCAGAAAATCAAGTCTATAGGCCACTGGTACAATCCTCTTAGGTATCTTAAAAGCCCCACAATTCTAAAGTGACAGCTTGGCACATGACCCAATCCTTAAGGAGCTCCTCTTAGGTTTGATGCGCAAGTACACACGCTCCCCAACCTAAAACTACTTGAATGCTCTATTTTTCTCTACATAAAACTTCTACTTGCCTTGTGTTTCCTTTAAATTCATTTTGATAACTTGCATCTCCTTCTCCATCTCTACTAACATATCTGATCCAGTCAATACCTTATTCACTAGAACACTCCAACTAATAGGAGTATTACAATTCCACCCATCAAGAGCCTCAAAAGGAATCATATTCAAGGACTCCTGATACCCATTATTATAAAAAAACTCTACCAATGGAAGACAATCCTTCCACTTCCTCTGCTGATACATGACATACATCCTCAACATATCCTCAAGAATCATGTTAACCCTCTCTATTTGTCTGGTTGTCTCGAATGATAATCTATATTGAATGCTAACTCTGTCTGCAAGCCTTCAAACAATTACTTCCAAAAATTGGAAGTAAACTTGGCATATCTATCTGATATAATCTTCTTAGGAACTCCATGCAAACTCACTATCTCCATGATGAATATCTGAGCCACTTCACTAGATGAATTAGTAGACTTTACCAAAATGAAGTGATTTACCTTGCTCAGCCTGTCAACCACAACCACGATGGAATCATGCTATCTCGATGTCCTAGGAAATCCTATAATGAAATCCATGGAAATGACCTCCCATTTCCAATTTGGAACCAAAGTAGGTTGCAACAAACCAACTGAATTCTTACATTCAACTTTCACTTGCTAACAGTACAAACACTTGGAAATAAACTTAGTCAACACTTTCTTCAAATTTGACAAATAGTAGAGCTTCTTAACAACTATAAAAATCTTATGTTATCATGGGTTCCTTGAATATGGATTGACATGAAACCCTCTCAAAATAAGCTTCTTTAACTTGTTGTTATCCGGCACATAGATCCTACACATGAATCTGACCAAGCCATCTACTGTGAGGTGATACTCCTCATCCTGATCACCATCACCTTGCTACTAAAATCTCTACTTCAGCTACTGATACTTCTCATCATGATGCCTACATGTAATATTTTCTCCTAGAAATTTCTCACATAAGAGATCGCAACTAGAATACCGTTTATCCACACTATCCTACTGAGAGCATATGCAACTCTATTCTCCTTTCTTTTGATGTACTTGATCTCAAAATAAAAATCACAGAGAGTATCCAACCATCTTTCTTTCCTTGCATTCATATTGGGCTAGTCAAACAAATACCTCAGTCCATTGTGATCACTCATCAAGATGGACCTCCTTCCAAGCAAATAATGTATCCATATCTTCAACAAATGGATTATCACTCCCAACTCAAGATCATGAATCACATAGTTTTGCTTGTGCTCATTCAACTTCCTTGATTCATAGAAAACCACTTGTCCTTCCTGCATCAGGACACCACCAAGTCCTTCCTTGCAAGAATTTGTACAAACCACAAACTCCTTATGAGGATCTGCAATCTTCAAAAATGGAGGATTGGTAAGCAAATCCTTCAACTGATCAAAGCTAGTTTCACACTCAATAGTCCATTCAAAATTCTTTCCCTTTCTATACAAAGTTATGATAGGATAGCCAATCTTAGAGAAGTTACTGATGAAAATTTTGTAATAAACTGCTAATCCCATGAATGATATGACCTCATATACATTATTTGGATCTGGCCACTCCATGATAGGCTTAACAATTTCTGAATCCACTGCTATCCCTTCCTTGGAAAAAACATGTCCTAAGTAATGAATCTGAGACTGAAGGAAACTGCACTTGCTGAGATTGGCATACAGTTGATTCTGTCTCAACAATATCAACACTGTTTACAGGTGCTTCACATACTCCTCCTCATTCTTCGAATATACCAATATATCACCAACAAAGACTATCAAAAACATACCTAGATAAGGGAGAAACACACTGTTCATCAAACACATGAAGGTGGTTGGAGCATTGATAAGACCAAATGGAACCACCACAAAATCATAGTTCCCATTACTTGTATGTAATGTAGTCTTACAGATGTCTTCTTCTTTGATGTGCACATGATGATATGTTAATCTCAGATCAATCTATGAAAATACTACAAATCCCTTCATTTGATTGAACAGATCATTAATCCGAGGTAATGGATGCCTGCTCTTGATAGCAACCTTGTTCAGTTGCCTATAATCAATGCACAATCTTATAGTACCATCCTTCTTCTTTACAAGAAACACTGGTGCACCCCAAGGAGACACATGTTGCCTTATGTATCTATTATCAAGCATCTAATTAAGCTACAACTTCAATTCCACCAACTCCAGAGTGCTCATCTTGTATGGTACCTTAGATTCTAGTGTTTCCCGTAGTACCAACTCAATAGAGAATTCCACCTCTCTATGAGGAGGAAAATCTGGAATATCTGTTGGGAACAAATCCTAAAATTGTTGTAAGACAATGTACTTACTCATGACTTCATCATCCTCAACATCCTTCCCTTTTTCACTGGAAACATGAATTGCAAACAATACACACCCTTTCCTACAACTGCACTTAGCTTGCACAGTTGTAACCATTCTCATTGATTTAGGCTTCTTCTTTCCTTGTAAGACTCTCTTTTCTCCATCATCATTGTTGGGCACGGGATCCCCCAAGGGAATTTTTGGGGCTTAGAGCCAAAATTTTGGTCAAAGGTTGTAATTCTGATGTAAAGAGTCCACATTTTGTGGGTGCGGAGCGCGTAGCTTTTAAAAGGGTCATAGGGTTGTCTGCCCTCAATGTTGTAATGTAAATTCGGCTGTAGAGATCTACCCATGGTCCGCAGACCATGAGATTGTATAAATAGAGCGAGGCTATAAGTAGATAAAGAGATCATAATGATCTAATATGAACATGGAATAGAAGCATAGTGGAAGAACAAAAGTGTAAAGTCTAGTTTGGGTCATAGAGTAGGAGAAGGCTCTGTAGCTAAGTGCGCAGAGGCCTAGTAGTCTGCAGCCGAGTGTGCGGACCCATGCAGCTGAGTGCGTAGGGTGAGTCGAGTCTATAACAGTTGAAAGCATTAATAAAGAGAAGCTTCATATCAATTCTATGTATTTATTTCCTGTTTTATGCATTGAATATATTGGGTATAAATTGCACTTCTATTGTTTATATGTTGCATGAATATATATGACTATATTGATTAAGTTAATACAAGATAGAATATATGTTTACGCGAATTTGACTAACATATGTAAGAAGATAAGTAAGATTTGTGATGTAGTTTGGGGAAATAGTGTAGTTTGCTACCATAGGAGGGTGAAAGCATCTCAACCCATGGTTAGGGCTGTGAAAGGCGATTATAACAGATCGCGTGGGTATTGAAGGTTAGAATAATGCATGAAGTAACCTGTGTGAAGATAAGAACAATTGGACTAAATCGACACCACAGACATCTTAAGGGTGCAGAAACTTAGTTCCATCATCCCCCCATACTAATTCGGGTGAGACTTCAGTCCGCGCTCCGCGGGCTGATGCCGAAAAGGGCCAATAATGTAGGGATTTATTTGGCTAAATAACTCCGAACTTGGGTCAGTCCCCCTTCAAGCCAATAAATGGTTCCATTTCTGGGACCGGAATTTGCATAAAGATGTCTGGTGTCATATCATTAGAATCCAATTAAGAAGGAAATTGAAGGTTGTTTGGATAAAAGAATTCACGAGTTCACAGCACTGGAGAACAGGAACCCACGACTGTCAAAAGAAGAGTGGTTATACTACTACCTATACATGAAGATCCATGAAATATCCTTCGCATCCTTCCCTATTGAGCTATACGAGTGGATCACAAAGCTAGAAGATAGCCAAGGGAGGTGGAAACTTGATAGTCCTATTGTGTGGACCCCAGAGTTAGTGCAAAGGTTGGAAGAATCGGAGGATAAGTTCATGCTCACCATTGATCATTGGCTTAATTGTATTATAGGAGGATTCATTACTAAGTTCGCTCTTGACACCTCAATTAGCTACAGTGAGGCAGACTGACACTTTCTCAAAAGACCGTGAGGTAAGTACATAAAGTCTTTGAATACTTGGATTAAAATGCTATTGTGAGAATAGAGGGTTATGTAGTTACCTTGATGTTTGGGGCTACGCGAAGTGGAAAAGCTTATAGGAACAAAGGAAATAAGGGACCATAAACTAGCCCCTTGATTTCAACTCTGTGAGGGGATGAGGAAGAGCTCGTGAAGGTCTCACCATGAAGTGTGATCCATCTGATAAGGCATAGAATTCTGTGAATACCACCTCCACCCACACTGTCGCCAGCTTCACCACCATCACCTCCATCTTCACCCGTACCACCTCCACCACCACTGTGATTCAGTATGGCAAGCACAGTAAAGTTTCCTGTGTTCAAAGGTTTGGGAAATGAGGATCTAGACCAATTCTAGTTCGTGGTAAGGGTTGTATGGGAAGCAAAAGGAGTTACAGATGACAATATAAAGAAAGCGACACTAGTTAGCACCCTGTAGGACCACGTGCTAACCTGGTATATTAAGCACTCCGATGATAATCCAAATGTGGGAATCATGGATATCCTAGTACTGCTAAACAAAGAATTTAGCAGGCTGAAGTCTGAAGCACAATCGATCATTGGATTCAAATGGATCATGATGCTACTAGGTGAGACTCCTTGGGAGCTAGATCAGAGGATAAAATGTATGATTCATGAAGCTAATATGAATATGATGGATGGACAACATCACGAGTGGTTTGTAGCTTCGTTAATACCACATTTAAGGAGTGTACTATCGCAGTAGAAGATAACGACTCAGGTGGAGTCCTTAGATATTTCTATGAGGCTACATGAGACCTCGATGTAGGATCCTAACTTAAGATTTCAGTAGATCCACGTGCAACTGAAGAATTTATGCCTTGAGATGTAGAGTCTGAAACAGGATAGGACAACTCGACCAAAAGTGCGTGAAGAGGTATGGTGCGTAAAATGCCGGGGTCAGGGTCATGACAAGGACCACTGCCTAGTTTTCGCAAATTACCTTGTAGGAGGAGGAACAATGCCCTTAAGACCGGAAGTGCCAATAGGACCTAGCGTGGTACCTGCTTTGTGGTGTGCGATTTGTCAAATAGCAGGAAAACATGCCACAAACAATTGTCACTTGTTACAGAAGTATACGCAAAATTTACAACAGTTGTTTTGCAACTTTTGTAGGTCAGTGGGACATGATGAGTGCACTTGTAGAACTTGTGAGTTAATGATGGATAAAACTCCCACCTACAGGGTTCAAGCTGAAACACAGCCCCCTTGACCAAAATGCAGGAAATTATGCTACAACTATGGAGGGCCAGGAAATTATGCCCGCAATTGCATGAATCCAACGTGCCCATCATGTTTGTATTGTAACTTGTTTGATCATGAGACGAAATATTGTCCTACACTAATAGCTAGGATATGAAACAAAGGAGTGCTACCGCTTCCCCCGACTTAAAACCTATAGATGATGAGGTATGAGCCACGCGAGGAAGATCCAAATGTGAACATTGTGCTCTGAAGTGGAATCGTGATGGGAGATGACAAAGGCAAACAACCAGAAGATAGTACTTGGGTTTGTAAATCTCTGACGAAGGAAGCAGAGTTTGATTTGGAGCACACTTGGGAAACCTTCATGGAAGCTAAGAAGAGCTTCGTTAGTGCCTCCACTTCCAGAAGAAAAGATAAACCAGAGTCGAAGATGGAACCATCTATGCTCACAACATTCTTGGAAACATGTATGAAGCTACTACGTGATAGTAAGGCGGTGAAAGGGTTACAAGAACTCATTAATAGATGCGTTGGGACCACGCTAGGAGAACCACGCATAGCCTAGAAGATCGGAAAACATAAGACACGAATGGGAAGATAAATGAGACTAACTGCGCAGATAAGAGAATATGAGATGGATCAAGTCATCCTGGATTTAGGATCAGATGTGAATGTTCTGCCAAAACATACATGGGAGCGAATAGGGCGACCTGCGTTGCAGTGGTATCCAGTTCAACTAAGAATGGCGAACCAGCAGAAAATAATACCTATGGGGCAATTGCAGGGAATAACCATGGATATTGAGGGAGCGAGCACGTTGGAAGACTTTTAAGTGTTAGAGGTTGTCGATGACAACAATCCCTACCCTGTTCTCTTAGGAATTGATTGGGCCATTGACATGAATGGAGTGATTAATCTAAAAAAGTGAAAAATTATTTTTGAAAAGAAGTCACTACGCATAATTATACCCTTAGACCCTGTTGAAGGATTGTGTTATACGGAGCTGGTGTGTGATTATGAAAGTGATGATGATTTGGACTGCATCTATAAGATAACAACGCGAAACTAGGACTGGGTGAATCCCACTATGGATGGGTGGATTGCATGGGAGCGCGAAAGCTCCTATACTTCAAATTCGGATGAGGAAACAGAGCGATGGCAGAATCGGTTACATGAGGTAATTACACTGAATGTTAATATGATGACAAGGTCATGCTCCTTATCAATAGAAGTAAGAGACCTGCCTACTTATGATGGTCTAAGTGAGGTAGATACCTTCTTGAATAAATTTGAAAGGGAGGTGCCTGAAAAGCAACGCTTCCAGGCCTTGGACTGGGTACTGCACGCTATGCCCGCGAGATGGTGGGGTATGCACAAAGGGAGCTTTGACGACTGGAAAAAATGTAGGGGAATGATGCGCACATAATTTGGGAAGCCTAGGGTGTGGCTGAAAGATAAGTACAATGGGCAGGATGATCCGCGCATGCATCTGGCCAAGTGGACGCGAAAAGCCACAACTTGAGTGGCTGCACCTATTCTGTCATACCCTGGATGTTATACCAATGAACTGGTATATAGAAATAGAGCTCCACCATGGGACAAGTGAATGGGATGTTTTGTGCGAAGGGTTCGTCATGACCTTCAATTTTGAGGATGGGTAGGACAGTGTTGATGAAGAGCTACAAGAGGTAAAATCAACCATCTTTAGGATACCACAGGAGCTGGTAGAATTGATTCAGCCTGAATGGGCCACTCAGCTGAGTTGCGTGTTGGAATGTTATAATGTAACTGCTAAAGAAGAAGATGAAGATCAACAGAAAATTAACATTCCATAGACGGAAGGCCACCATGAGGTTCAGGGACCACAGATTGAGAACCTTGACATAACCGCGTCGGTGAAGACTAAGCAGGTAAATATTGGTACAGAGGCGGAACCTAAATTCGCGAAGATTGGAGAATATTGGGATGACGTGACAACGAATAAGGTCACTGAATTACTCCGTGAATATTAGGACTTATTCCTTACCAAGTTTACAGATTTAAAGGGAATACTCAAAGATTTAGTGTTAATGAAGATCATGTTAAAATCCTATGTGAAGCCAGTTAAGCAGAGGTCGTATTGCTTGAATCTGAAATAGAAGGAGAAGGTCTGCATAGAACTAGACAAGATGCTCGCGGCATGCATCATTGAGCCTATGGAGGAATTTGATTGGGTAAGCCCAGTGGTGGTACAAGAGAAGAATCAGAAGGACGAAATAAGAATATGCGTGGATATCAGAAAATTGAATGACGCGTGTGTACATGATCCCTTCCCTACTCCATTCATATATGAGGTGTTGGACAATGTAGGTAGTCAGGAAGCATATTCTTTCACTGATGGGTTCTCACGGTACCACCAGATGAAAATCGCACTGGAGGATAGGATAAAGACAACCTTCATGATTGAGTGGGGTTGCTTTCAATATACTGTCATGTCATTTGGATTGAAGAATGCCCCTGCTATCTTTTCACCTGTGGTTGTAGCATTCAGGGAATATATTCATAAGTTCTTGGAGGTTTATTTTGATGACTGGACTGTATTTGGGTTGGTTAGGTGCCATTTAGCAAACTTGTGCTTGATGCTGGATACATGCCGAAGATACCAGATTGATCTCAACCTCAAGAAGTGTATGTTCCTCATTCCTTTTGGGAACCTGTTGGGGCATGTGGTTTGTAAACAAGGGCTGATGGTATACCTCATGAAAATCGTGGTGATTTTGAATTTGGAAGCGCCATGGAGTGAGAAACAGGTGCGTGCTACTATGGGACATACGGGGTACTACAAGAAGTTCATTAAAGGTTATGCCCAGATCACCACACTGATGGAAAATCTATTGAAAAAGGATGTCACGTACTACTGGAAAAATGATTGTAAGAAAAGCCTAGATGTATTGAAAGAAAAGATGGTTACTACGCTAATTTTGGCCTTCTTGAACTAGAAGAAAGAGTTGTATGTCCATGTTGATGCATCGAGTATAGCGTTGGGGGTAGTACTAACACATGATGGTGGATATGTTTTGGATCACCCTATCACATTCACAAGTTACAGACTATCTAAAGTAGAAAAGAGATATTCCACTACTGAACGTGAGGGACTGGCTATGGTATATGTGCTCTAGAAGTATCAACACTACTTACTAGGAGGTCACTTTAAGATGTATACATATCATTCCATGCTGAAGTACTTGGTCAATAGGCATGTGTTGGGGGGATGCATATGCAAGTGGCTTTTACTATTCCAAGAATATGATTTTGAAGTTGTTGTGAAGCCTGGACGATTGAATGCAGGACTAGATCACTTATCGCGCATTGAGACAGGGGAGGAACCTACTAGATTGGAGGAAGGACTACTCGACGTGCAATTTTTTTTTGTGTGCGTAGCGGATGGACATTTTGAAGATATAATTCACTTTCTAACAACTGGAACTGCGCTGATAGGGTACTCTATCTAGCAGAATAAGGAACTAGTGGTGCACGCGATATATTTATTTATCATTACGGGGCATCTATATAAGATGAGGAATGATTAGATACTACAAAGGTATGTACCCGAGTTTGAATGAAGAAACATCCTCACAGACGCTCTTGAGTGCACTGCGAGAGGACATTATGCAGGGAGAGCAACTGCGCAGAAGATTCTCCGCGCAAGGTTGTAGTGGCAGATCTTTCATTAGGATTCAAAAGCACATTGCAAGGCATGTGATGTATGTCAAAGAACAGGTAAACCATCGTGGAGGGATGAGATGCCTTTGAATATGAAAATGATGTTGAAACCCTTCAAAAAATGGGCAATAGACTTTGTAGGACCTATCAAACCTCAAGGAAAGATATGCACAATATATATTATCACTGCGACAGAGTACTTGACTCATTGGGCAAAAGCATAGCCAGTAAAGGATCACATGGCCATGATGACCACGAAGTTTTTGTTTGAACACATATTGATGCGATTCGGATGTCCATAGATCTTGATGAGCATTCACAGTACACATTTACTGAAAGAGACGATCAATGCACTGACAGAAGAATTTCATATGTATCATCAGAAAGGAACACCGTATCACCCGCAGGGTAACGGGACAGTAGAAGCGTTCAACAAAGTATTGGAGACTGCACTACAAAGTATGCAACATGCAACGAAGTGATTGGGACTTGTGTGTACCTACAATATTATGGGCTTATAGGATGACATGCAAGAAACTGACGAGACAAACACCTTTTAGGCTTTTCTATGGAGTGGAATCTGTAATGCCTATGGAATACATCGTGCCTAGTCTGTGCATAGCAGTGCTCACAGGTATGATAGATCACAAAGCCCTAGAGGAGAGGCTCACACAGTTGAAGGAGCTTGAAGAAGAATGATTTTTGGCTGGATTTCACCAACAGGTCCAAAGGCAGCACGAAAAGGCTTGGCACGTGTTATCACTCCAAAATTTCTATAGAAGTTATTAGAGAAAGAAATGTTCAGAGGTAACCACAAACCAACTTTGGAGATTAGGATCTAGCCTTCCTAATTATCAAAGAGGGCTCTATCTTTATGATTTAACTTTGTTTTAGTTAATTGATTTTATGATAGTTATTGTTGCACTTGGGTTTTGATTTGAATTTGGGTGGTGGGGTCAATTACTTAGATGAGCAAAGGGTTGTTTTTACCATTGGGCTATGGGGTCAAATGTTAGACAAATAGGACTGGTTCAAGCTTTTAAAAAACAGTGTCTATAGGGCAAGATAGGTGAGTTGTTACAGATCTCAAAGGCTGGATGGTGAAGTGGTTTCTAATCATATCCAGGGAGAAATTAAGGGTTCCTTAGGCCGGATTATGAAGAGAGATTCAAGAGGTCAATCGGGATGGGAGAGCAATTAAGGTTTCTTAAATCTGGATATTAGAGGAAAACATATAAATGATCAACTATGCAAAACAGAGTGTACTTAAACAAGTTCTGAGTTATATTTCTGGTTTAATTTATTCAATTTTGGATGACATTTAAGTTTATGAAACACATAAGAAAGTAACAAAATCAGACAAATAAAATACTTCACTGCAATAACTCATATCATGAATCCTGTAGTGCAATCTTTTTATTACTTGCTCCAGTCTGTTGACTTAAAAATTGGTACAAGCTTAGGTTTAAGATCAAAATAACTCTACAAATGTATAGTAATCCACACTCAATACTTTGAACTGTGTAGTATTTATACAAAAAAAAATTACAAAATATCCCAAATTGTATTGGGAACTAATCTAGGAGAAAGAAATATATTCATGCAAGAAGATAGAGACATCTATTGAACTATTGTTTGTTGTCCCTTTTATTTAGGTTCTACTGTCTTTTAATCTTTGATCTTTTTCCCTTCAATCTGCTTTGTTGTTTGGTCTTCACGCTGGATGTTCTATTTACTTTGACCTTTCATATGATACACTTTGACCTCGATGACCTATCAATATCCTTTTACTGTGCTCCTTTACTTTATTGTACATTTTATATTTTTATTGTGTATTTCTAGAACAAATCATTTAGTTTCTCCCATGTCTCAACACCTGGTAACTGGATATTGAGCATCTTTCTATATATCTCATCTGCCTCTGTATATTTGGAAAAAGTAGGCTTATTGATAAAAAGGTGTTTTACCTCATGTTGGAGGTAAAAAAAATTCTCAAATGTTTGATACAATACTTTTCCAGTAGGTATGCCCTTCATGGATGAAGTATTTACCTGATCTTTGGCTACTTCCCTAATCTTCTTATTATAATCCACCAGTGTCATTAATTTGTCATTCATAACCAAGGGATTTGGTAAACCCTTTTGCCAAGAAACTTTGAATTTAACCATAAATATGTCAATTACCAGTTGCATGGTTTGGCACTTATCCTCCAAGTACAACATCAAATTCCTCTTGGTGAGGACTCTTTTAACTTCCAAAATTGTACCTGTTCTATCAGGTATCTCTAATTCCTATAGCTCATATTTATTCTTGAAGTTAAGGAAGTGAATGATCCTTGCAGCTTCCTCTAGCATGTCTCCAAGTTTTGCTTTAACCCTCTGAATGGCTTCTGTAGCCTACTTTACTAAATCAAACTGTTCAAAAATAACCTGGATGGATGGCCAAATATCATTGACAGAGTCAATGATGTTGGCTCATAGTTGCTCCTTGGCCTGACCTAGAGGTTCATTCAGTGTCAGTACGTTCTCTAGGATTTTGATTCTTTCGTTCATCCTTGTGGACTTCTGTTATTCTTCTATGTGCATGATTTGGGCCAGTTTGTAATCTATTTCTAGGCTAGTCACTTTCTCCTTAAGCTTGTTCATCTTAGTGGTCTGAATGGAAATTTGCTCCATTGCTTTGGCCATCATGTTTGCTTCATCACCTGTTGACCCTATTACTATTGATCTTGTTGCTGACGTAGTTTGTGTAGATGTTGGTAGTGCTGTGGCCATTGGAGCAGTGGGGGCCAATTATGCTTCCAAAGTAGAAGGTACAATAGTGGTAACTGTTGGGATGACTGTTGCAGGAGCATCATCAAGACTAGCTTGTTTGCACTGAATCAAGTTATCAAATTCTTTCTCCATCTCCTTTAACTGATCATTCAGCTGCAACACTAGATCCATCATCTCTTCATGATTGGTTTGGCTCTTGAGGACCTCCTTTGTTTGTGGGTGTTGTAAATGAGGCAGCTTAGGTTGTTTCTTGAGGGCTACTATATCCTCATTTTTCTTTTTGATCACCATTTCAGCAGCCTTAATGTCACTTGGATCATGGCCCAGTTCAATGACCAAGTCTTCTAATGACTTTATCCTGTTGTCTTTGGCCTGAAGAGGCCTTCTCCAATTTGTACTGGACTGTCACATTATCCAGTGAATCCTGCAGCTTGTGGGCAGCCATGGCCTTTCCTGTAACGGTGGAGTAAATAATTTCTCCAGCCTGTTTGTGGAACTTTATTTGGTTAATGGGATGAACATCCCTAGCCATCACCTCAAAATTATTCTTCTTATAGTCAAACAAGGTCTTTGGTTGTTGTACAATGGGCTACAAAAATGACACTTGCATCTTTCCTACTTTGATGTCGAAGGCTAACATCAATCTGTTGTGGTTGGGTCATGTATGTTTGAAGTATTGGGCATATGTCTTTGCCTTCAACTTCTCATTTCTCATTTTTATCTCCTTGTACCTATCTTTGATATCTTTCTCTTTGTTAGTTGGCCTGACAAAGGAAGAAACCTAAACACTTTTTTGTCTCTCTATCATTTGAGTATTGGAGGTTGATGGTTGTTGTGTTTCACCTGATGCAATTGTGTCTTTATTTGTTTGCCCCATTGTTTCAATGTTAGTTATTTCCACTAATTCAATGTTCTCCTCCTGTTCAAACACAAGATTCGACTTGGGCCTTTTTCTGAGCTCAAATATCTCATCTATAGTCTCCATGGAAAAACATGATGCCTCTTCCCTGTTCCTCTTTGGATTCTTCTCTTCATTGGCTAGGGTCTGTAACATAGGATGAACATTCATTGGTTCTCCTAATTCTAGAACCTATAGGAAAGAGATCTGGTCAAATTGCTTTTCAAGATCAATGAGTGTGTCCTCCACATCCACAACTATGTTATCCATGTAAATCAATGTGTTTTCCAACCACTCAGATTGGTTGGCAAACTGTTCAATGTTAGGTCTTGGGTGGTGGATGTATGGTCCCAACTTGACCCTGAGTCTTAGCTTATTTATAACACCATGAGGGTCATACTACCACATGAAGGTGTTGCTAAATTTCATTTGCTGTAGTATCTTGTTAGCCTCTGGTCCAGCCTCTCTGTTATTGCAAATGAATGGGCCCAATTGGTTTTTCATCTTAAATTGGGTTTTCTTCCTAGCAGATAGGAAGTGAACCTCATTAGAGTTGATGATTTGTCTGAAATACCCAAGTGCAAATATCCTCATAGGGAGGTATTTGGGCAACTTATAAGGGGCTAATTAGCAGCCATAAAATATGATTTCAGTCTGTGTTGGCCAGATAAATCGATCTTGTGGACAAGACCGATCTCCATAGTATCAGAAGATAGTCTAGCAACAAACAGAAAAAACCAATCTATCTTTCTCTAGACATACGATTTATAAATAAATACTATAAAGGTGTTAAGACCCTACCATATATCCAATGCTTGTTCGTAGTACCCATCCTTCAATTGTTTGAAAGAGTTACCTTTGAGGACCTGCAATCACAAACAAGTAAACATTAAATAGCACCTGCATAACAAATATCATAGATCATGTCTATTATGGTGATCAAGGAATCCATAAAATAAACCATGAATCAACAGCTTATTGAGAAAAACAAACTTATTTGTATTAACTTTGAAGTAGAAGAACCTTACAACCTTTTCAGCCTTGATGTTGAACAATCTCTTCCTGGGGTACAATCCATGAAATGTGAATAAATGAGTTGATGTTGAACATCTCATAGAATCCTTTGATCGAAGGTCAATGATGCAACCTATCGTCGAAGGCGAGAAACCTGCCATTAAAGCATGTAGATTTCAAGGTACTGACAATTTCTAGATCAACTTCCTAGATAATGAGCTGATGTTGATAAAAAGTGATCTGTCGTAGACAAGCCCACAACTCGAAATCATATATCAAGTTTTGAAGAAATATATCGGCAAGGACTAACTCAGGGATGGTCAAAATGGATGACAGATATTTTGCAGATGAATGGTTTGTTTGAACTGATCCCTTGCACACATAACAACACTACAGATGGTTTGGTGACAATTGACCCAAAGCTAATACCCAGAAACTGGCTAAGGACTTTCAATGTGGTTTGATTAACTGTTAGGCAAAGGATTTCCCAACCCAGTTGAATGAAAAGTGTCGTGTTCAAGAGTGGTTAACAACTTTTCTAAAAACAAGGTGTAACAAACAGGTTCATTTTTCTCTCTTTTCCCCCAACATTTTTGGCAAGTGCCTCTTTATTTTTGACAAGCTTGAGGAGGATAAAATTTGCTTGTTTATAAGCTCATCCTTCGGATGAGTCCAACTTAGTTTAAAATTTGAACCCTAAGAAGAAGTGGTTCGTTCCTGTTTAAAATTGAACAGGTCCTTTACTGTTAAATTTTAACGAGTCTAGTATAGGAAAAACTCGGTGTTTTCAATTTTAAGAAGTCAGAAGAAAAACTTAAGAAAACTCCATGGGGGTCCTTTTTCGTAAATTTGTGTCCCTCGAGCCTGAAAAAGTATAAAATAATACTCGAGAGAACCACTTGACCATTGCGATCAAGGAGTACTTTTCATAATTAGTGGCTTCGATGCAAAAAGGTAAAAATGTGATCGATGACACATCGTTTCATAACCAGTATTGAACTTGAAACAACAAAAGTCCGGCGATCTTTTCATGTTTATACGGTCAGAAAAGAGCTGTAAGTGGATCGCCCTTTTAATTCCATTTAACGAGTTAAAAAGGGGAAAAACTCAGGAATATTTTCATATTTTACAAGTCAGAAAAGAGCTTAAAGGGGACTCCAATGTTTTGCTTTTCCGTAAATTTTTTTGAAAGAGTTCGAAAAAGTGATAAAAGTATGCTCTTTGTTGAAAAATGATCAATTTTCCCGAAAAATCCAATATTCTGCACAAAAACTCAAAACATTACTCGTACCTGTTTAAGATAAATAAAAATGTATTTAAAAATTTACCTTTTTAAAGTGAAAAATAAATAAACTGAAAATTCGTTTATTCAAAAAAACTTATAAAAAGGGCTTTTCTAACTTCATTTTTACCATTTGAGTTCAGAGTGAGAAGTGAGAGCTTTTGGGCAAGAAAGTTCCTGTGAATATTCTAGAAAATTCATCCATCGGAATCGAAAACCGTCAGCTCTAGGTAATCCACATCCTCCTTGACTTGCATTTCATCCATTTACAGTTCGATTTTAGGCTTTAAATTTGGTTTTTGAAGGAAAAATAGGTTTAGAAAGTCACTCGCGGGGGTCCGCAGGTGCAACACGCAGCCCCTGCGGACCCCGACTTTTTTCTATAAAGAAAAAGGTCGTGGGTCTGCACCTATTGCTCACAACCCGTGTGGACCTATGCATTGTGTGTAAGCAGCAGGTGCGGACCCCGTGCAACAAATTTTAAAAAATTCAAATTTCTCTATTTTCACCCAAAATTTTTCAAACTAGCTTGTTCTAATATGTCTTTTTTGCATTGTCGGACACTTAAAATGCTTATTTGGCGAGAATGCGAGCATAAGGATGTAGATCTTGCTGCAATAAATCATATGCCCACATTGCAGGCATTGAGAGCATGCAGACTATTTAAGTTCTGGTCCATACCGGGCATGAGGGCCCAAGTAGATCTCTTGCAATGGTTGGTAGATAGATGGAACACACAGGACCATTGCTTCGTGATTGGTGGCCATTGGCTCAAAATTGAGCTAGAGGATATATAATTTTTGACTGGTTTGTCCAAGAGGGGCAAACAATTATCTCTTTTCGAGACTAGGCTAGGTAGCCAGTCTATCGCTAGTCTCCGATTGGAGTTTTGCGATGATCAAACAAAGGACAAACAGATTGATATTAAAACTATCAACTATCCTAAGCTTAAGGTTATTGCATTCACTGTTACCAGGCTATGCGAGAGTGCAGCGTTCCATGTGGCTACTGGATCCCAGATGTAGATAGTTGTAGATTGTTTTCGAGGCACCATATTCAACTGGTGCGAGGTTGTGTTGGCAAATGTGAAAGGCCAACTAACCAGAGCAAAGAATGGATAGCTAAAAAACTTTGAATATGGATTTATCATGGTCAGCTTTGCTCTAGAGTGGATCCCCATGTTAGCCCCGCAGCATATTCTTGTTGATGTTGGTCTTTCTCGAGAGGCTAGGATACTTCGTTGGATTGCTTTGATGGCTTGTCACCCGGAGGGTTCAAAAGTTGTTCAATTTCCGCCTGAGTATTTTCGTTGGTTGAACAACCAAAATTTTGTGATTCAGTATTTTCCATATGCCGATATGGATTATCACGATGACCCAGACATGACTCTTCCACCAGGAGAGCAATGGGATGATTAAGGTAAAAACCATTTTCAACACTTTCTAAGTTTTAATTATTTTTTATTTATTTTTATTATTATTTTAAATAGTTCCAAAATGACAATCAAAAGTTTTAAATGCAGATGTGGGTCCATGACAACCAGTCGCTCTCTAGCCTTACGAGAGGAGACACCCAGCTGTAGCAGTACTGGCCCCACAGGACCAATTAGTAGAGATTCTGACTGACTTGGAGCATCATCTAGAGTGCTTGACAGTAGATATTCCAGAGATTGGCATAGATGATATTCCACTTAGGTTACAAAGATATGTGATTTGGATCCTAGGGCCTTTTAGGGGGTTCCTATGTAGGGTGGCCCGAGTAGTGGTTTCTTATCGTGATCATCACCAGGGATAAGATGATCGACTTTTTAGACTCACACGACATTTTTGTCGATCATAAGGTGTTTTTCAACCTACGATCGAAGACGATGTATTTTTTTAAAACACTACTTCTATGCTATGATATATCATTATTACCGGCTATCTCGTGTACCATGTTATTGAATGTTCTTAAATTTACTGTTTTGATTATTGCAAATGTCTATTTATCATACAGGAAGCAACTACATCTACTAATGTATTTAAATGTCTTGGAATATGCTGGTATTCAATGTAATCAAATTCACGTTCCAAGAGACGAACTCTCAAAAATAACGTTAATAACACTGGATTTCTAATGGCATAAACCCTGTTAAGTTGTAATACAACGAGTTCAAAATCCAACCTAACAGTCAAACTCCGAATTCCAAATTAGATGGATTCAGATAATAACTCAATCACTGCACTATACTCTGCAATGTTATTCGTTTTTTGACCAAGGCTTACCCCATGCATAGATACTAACTCATCAAATGGTGAATAGATAACCCAAGCTACAGAAGAAATGTTTCGTGTACTATGACAAGCACCATCAGCAAAACCACTATATGTTTGAAGAGATGTCGACATCTGTAATATCAAGAGTAAAATCAAGATAAGCATGAATAATGATAAGAGCACTGTATAAACTAGACGCACTTTTCTAATCTAAATCACACAAGCTGTAAAGGAACTAATCTAACAAAAAAACCTCTACCCAGAATTTAAGCATAATATCTCTTCAGATAAAGTCCATTTCTGGGTTTACCCAAAGAGACATTGTCAAAATCTATCAATTCATAAGCCCCTTTTGCCAGCTTTCTCTTTACAATGTAAGGACCATGCCACATAGGTACAAATTTTCCAGCTCCTAGCTTATCGTTTGCTTGATCATATAGTAAAACTAGGTCTCCTTTTGAAAAATTACGAGGTGTAACATTTCTATCATATTGAGCTTTCACTCATTTTGCATGAGTCTCATTTTCTATTGCAGTGGTGCGTCGATTCTCATCTAGCTGAGCTAAGTACAAAAATGTTTCTCCTCTTTAGAAGTAGCTGGGAGTAATTCTATGGCTAATTGTAATGATGAAATTTCGCATTCAATAGGTAATTGCTTCCAAACCATAGACCAGTTGAAAAGGAGTGAAACCTGTTGATGTTTTTACTGAGTTTTGATATGCCCAAAGTGCTGAAAATAGCATGGTATGCCAATTCGACTTATGAATACCAATGATTCGTTGGATCATAGTCACTAAAACTTTATTGATAGCTTCAACCAGACCATTAGCTTGTGGGTAATATAGAGTAGAAATATCGTGGCACAGGCCAAGTTGATCTGTCAGTTCAATCATCATGATGTTTCGAAAGTGACTTCCATGATCAGTAATAATAGCTTGAGGAACACTGAATCTAGAAATTGTATGGTTGAATACGAAATTTGCAGCAGTTTTTCCGTTTGCCAAAAATGTACGCATCGCCTCGGCCTACTTAGTAAAATAATCTACTGCTAGGACAATATACGCATGCCCCTCAGCCGAGTGAGGGTTACATGTAATAAAGTCAATACCCCACTTTGCGAAAGGACCGGCAACAATTATAGGGTGGAGAGGAGCGGGTGGAGCACGCATCTTACGATCAAAAATTTGACAATTGTGGCATTTCCGAACTGCATAAATACAATCTTTGAATAAGGATGGCCATAAGTAACCAGTGCACAATATCTTTTGGGCTTTGCCATACCCAGACATATGACTGCCACATGCTCCAGAGTGACACTCATTCAAAACCTTTTCAGCTTCTTCACGAATTAGACAATGTCGGAAAACAGAATCTGCCCCATGACGATAAAGTGTATCACCAATAATATTATATTGTTGGGATTGGAAACATATTTTCCGTCACTGAGATTATGAGATTTCAAACCAAAAAGATTGGGTTTGGAGATAAACAATAATATCTCCATACCAAGGGTCAAGAGTACTGATAAGAAACAAGGATTCATCCGCAATGGGCTGCTTTGCCACAGTTTCAGTATCAGTATGCGGGAAATCACACATCAGTTCAACAAAAACCAAAGATTTCTTTGCCTTGGATTTTTCAAATTCCAAGTCAAATTCCTACAGGATAACTATCCATTTGGAATACTTGTCCCCTAGCAATTGTTTAGTCAAGATATACATCATAGGGTCACAGTCATAAATTATTGTGGTTTTGCGTAATAAGATGTAGTGACGAAATCTTTGGACAGCTTGAACAATTGCCAAGGCCAATTTCTCGACATGCAAATATTTAAGCTCAGTTGAATGCAGAATGTGACTAAGATAGTAAATCACATGTTCATTATTGAATTCATCTTCCTGAACTAAAACCATCCCAATAGTGGAATGAGAAGTGGTGAGGTACAAAAAGTAATCATGTTTGTAATTGGGAGGATGCAGTAACGGTGCATGGGTTAACACGTGTTTAAGTGCATCAAAAGATTTATCAGCGATCTCATCCCAAAAGAATGGAGTATTCTGTTTCAACAACCTGGGAAAACCTTTTGTTATCTTGACGTAATTAGGAATGAAACGACGTAAAAAGTTTGCTTTCCCTTGCAAACTTTGGAGTTGGCGAAGAGTCGAAGGAGGAGGTAAATTGACGATAGCTTCAACCTTCGAGGGATCAACACGAATGCCAACTTTTGAAATGACAAATCCCAGTAAGCGACCCATTTCTACACAGAATACACATTTGCGTGGATTCAACCTAATTCGATAATGCCTACATCTCATAAAGATAGCTCGTAAATGAGTGAGATGATCGACTCTACGTAATGAATGGGTAGGTAAATCATCGAGATAAGGCTGCATAGTGTGCTTGATGTCATGAAATGCGTAAGACATATCCCTTTGAAAAGTTGCTCCAGGGTTCTTCAATCCAAAGGGTAATTCACAATAACCAAATGTCCCCCATGGACAAATGAAAGTTTTTTTAGGTTGATCAGCAGGGAGTATGTTGATTTGATTGTAACCGGAAAAACCATCCATAAAGGAGAACATTTCACTGCTGGCACAATCAATAATAATTTGATTGATAGAGGGGGTTGGATAATTGTCTTTAGGACAAGCTCGATTAATATCCCTATAGTCGATACATATTCTTATTGTTCCTTGTTTTTTGTTAACAGGAACAATGTTTGATACCCAATCTATTAAAGGAATTGGATAAATGAAACCTGCATGAAGTAATTTCTCAACTTCAGCTTTGATAGGAGCGGCTTTTCTTGGATGTATCTGACATAAACGTTGCCATACAGGTTTAGCATTGCTTTAATTTCATGGATAAAAATTGATGGATTGATTCCTGGCATTTCTTCATATGACTAGGCAAACACATCACGAAATTCTTGAAATAGGGCTTTATAAATTTGGATTTCATCATCCGTATAAGAAGCACATATATGAATGTTTTCAATAATTCCGGGCTTAACTAAAATGTCAATAGGAACTGTTCGAGAAATATTTCCAAATTTAGCTTAGAATCAGAATGTTGTAATGGATTATACGGTTCTTTGACATAGTCAGTAGTAAAAATAGATGAAAAATCATTTTCAAAATGATCAAGCTCAAGTAAAAACAAAGATCAGTGATGAAGGTCTTCCCATGGTAAATCATCAACAGAGAAAAGTTCACGAATCTGCGCATCAGTATGAATAGGATTAGAAAGTGTTGTTGTAGCTGAGGTTGATATTAAAAGTGATTCCACGTGGACCACATTCATTGGATCAGTTTCGGTTGAACAAGAATCATAAAATGACTGTACATCCTCATATGCAATTTCAAAGGGACTCAAAGGCATCGCGCCACCAAATGAATCTACCTCAGAATCCGAAGGTATGATCCAAGGATCATCAAAAGCAATAGTGCTCGATGAAATCATATGAATAGTTGCAATAGAAGGCGATACATTACGAGGAGGGAAGGAGAAAGTTCCTAGTAAACTAGAATCTTTAATCAAACCTACTCCAACATCCTTGTAAGGGATAGTTGTTTTACTAACGTGTTGAATGTTGTCTATAGAGGCTGGGTCGGATGAGAAATAAGTCAACTAGTCTATCGTAACGATCTTTCTGTTATGAGGAAACTTGATAAGCTGAAATATTGATGAAACAATAGCAGTCATAGCATAAGACCAATTGTGATCGAAGAGAAGGTTGTAATCTAGAGGGGCATCAACCACTTCCACATCTAGATTTACGGTTTTGCCTTTGACCCCTATAGATGAATCCTACAAAATACCAAAAGGATGGAACCCTCAACCATCAAAAGCCTTTAGATTTGTTAGAGATTGATTGAGTGTGGGAGAACCAAGTGATCTCCAACACTGGATCGACATAATACACATAGAAGCCCCTTCATCAATCACAGTCCGAAAGCAAGGTCTGTTTTTTACTAGCACTGGAATCTAGAAAGCCATTTGATGAGGTAGGCAGGGTGTACTATTCTCTAAATTGAAGATTATTAGGTTTGAATCCTGTATATCGACAGCTCCTATAGCAGACAACAGTAATTTATGTTGTGCTGGGCACGATTGCAGCACTTCCAAAGCTGACATTGCTGAAGGGGAAATAGCTAAGTCTTCAACAATGTTATAATTCTGAGCAGCTCTTGCATGTGGATTGAAAGCTGATTTCCGAAGTACACCTTTAGTAGGTGGTTTGATTACTAAGTCAGGGTTTGGTTTCTCGATTTGTAGTGGACCAGAACTAGGAGGAGCTGAAGTTGATGTGTTTGAATTAGAAGATTCTGCTTCTTTACCACCAACAGGATTTTTACTACCATAATCTTGCGATCCCATCGCAATCCTGACATGAGACATCATCATAATGGATTCTTCTGAGGCATTCAAGGAAGAACCAATCATCTTACTGTCTTGAGTAGGAAAAGGATCCTTCAAGACAGTAGGTGTTTGAGAACCTTTAATGATTTTCTAAACCTCTGCTCGATGTGGGCAGTCTTTGGTAAAATGATCCTCGTTGCAAATGAAACAAGGATAGCGACATTTACATTTTTCATTAATAGATTTATTTTTATCCATTTTATCTTTTGAATTTTGTTTGTTTTTCTTCTTCCCCTTCTTTTTACTACCGTATTTTGATTTGGTCGTAGATGAGTCTACGCCATGAATGTCGGCAGAAATTTCAGCAGAAGAATCTCCTGTCAGGGAATCAGGTAAAGTTATTATAGGAGAAGATTTCTTTGAAGATTTCTCCGTACTTTTAGTACTAACTGAACCAATCATACCATCAGTGGCATGAGACCCTGAAGGAGTTGCAGTTATTTGACTGTGTTTTAAAAGATCAGGAATTTTTTCATGTAAAGTACCTGACTATGTATAGACGAGGTCAAGGTACTGAGCCTGAGCAATGATTTTCTCTTCAGTAACAACTCCTCCCTTAGCTACATCTTCAGTGATTTTGGGTAATAATGGTTTAATGAACCATTATGCTAAAATTTGATTCGGAATGAAAACTTTCACTAAACGCCTTCTATGTCGCCATTCATGAATATGATCAAAAATATATGTGGACATGGATTGTTTTAGTGAAGTTAACAGTTTTGTGCCATTGTCGTATCTAACAGGGAACTGAAAATGAGTTAAGAAAGAAGTGGCTAACTAATTGAAATTATAAAAAGAGGCACGTGGTAACTAAATGTACCATTTGGCGGCAAGACCAATAAGAGTTCATTGAAAAAGATGTAATTGAATTGAATCATCAATGATTGAATTAGATGCACACCAGAGGTGATAAGTCATAACATGATTTGACGGATCCTTCCTGACTTACCCTCAAATTTCGGGATATCACTAGGCAACTTACTAGGCATTCGCAGCCAACACAGAAGATAGTAAATCAGATCGTTCGTAAGGCATGACAAATTAAGTAAATCCAAAGTTGCAATAAATGGTAACTGATGGTTAGGGTCGTGAAAACCTTGAGTAACAAGACTAGCTCAAGGAGGAGGATATCTAGGATAACCTGGAATTGCATTTGCATTAGGAATGTTATAACCTCCCAGGAAACCAGGATTAACTGGACCAAACTGGGGTTGTTGAGGCTATTGATAAGTATAGTCAGGATATGGTTGATACTAATAAACTGGGTTTTGTATAGTAGGATTGAATTGATATTGTCCCTGGTATGCTTGATAAGTGAATTGCGGTTGACTTGTGACAATCGTACTTGGACCAGCTTGTCCTACAGGCATCTGGACCGAAGTCTGAACTGTAGATCTTGACTGTGGCACAGAGACTTGAAGAGTTTATATTGATGTAGGGATAGTAGAAATTGAAGCTACAGATACTCCAGAAACAGGTGTGATAGGTTGAACAGAAGTTGCAACAGCTGCAGCAGTAGTTTGAGGCGGAGTCTAAGGTGAGCTAGGCCCAGGCTGCTGAACTAAATGAGGTGCAGAGGTTTGAACAGTAGGTTGGATAGGTTGTTGGGTTGGACCAGAAACCAAAGGTTGTCTAGGTTGATTAGATAACTGCACATTAGCTTGCATAGTCTGTTGAGTTTGAGATGGATCCCATGCCATAATTATTCCAGAGTATGGACCCACAAAAGGTTGAACATATGGAGGACCATAACCTAGTTGAACGTAGGGCTGATAATTAAGCAGTACATTTCCAGCTCCTTGTAAAAATGATTGACTAGAAGGCGGTTGGAAACCTTGAGTTGGGTACTGACCTTGAGGTTGATAACCCTGAGGCACGTAATGAAACTGGGGTTGACCTTGAGATATGTACTGAAACTGGGGTTGACCTTGAGGTAGGTACTGAGTCTGGGGTTAACCTTGAGGTATGTACTATCCCGAAGGTATGTACTATCCTTGAGGTTGCCCCCCAGGCAGTAATTGACTACCTTCAGGTTGCCCCCCAGGTGGTAACGTACTACCTTGAGGTTGCCCCCAAGGCGGTAACTGACTATCTTGAGGTTGAGCATTTGGAATACTACCAAACATCATAAGGATTTCTTCTGCATTCAATGCTTGAGTTCCATTACTACAAGTTCATAACTCATGTTCAATTTGTCGAGGAGATGCTCTTGAAAAAGTACCAGTGAGTGACTGGTACCTTGAAGGAACAGAAGGACCGCCATATAAAAATGTTTCCGGTGATTGGGAAAACATAGATGAATGTCTTAACATGATTAATGAAGGATAATAACCTCTTGGTGTAGGATGAAAAGGAATTCGAGGTGGTGAAAAACTAAGACCCGAGTTTTCTAAAAAAAAATTCAATGATACATACCAAGCATCACTCCTAAAAGGACTGTAGAATATTGATTCACACTCCCTAAGATTTAAAGTCTGTTGGTTTTCGGGAAGAGTTACGTCTTCATCTGGACTGACAAGTTCTTCAATACAAATGAGGCCAAAAGGGAGATTTTGAGAAATGATGTTTCCTACCCTAGGTGAAACAGGACCACTAGAAGTTGGAGAAGAAAATCCTGAAGTTGGAGTAGTAGCAGGTTCAGTGTCAGGCTCAAAAATTTCAGGTTCTTCAGCTAATTTACTAGAAGGAGAAATACTACTAGTAACTTCGGAAAATGAAATTAGCTCTTGAATATGCTCTATTGTTTGTATTTGATAATCAGGATGAACAATTAAAGATGACTCTCCCGCTTCTGGTGATCCAACTCTACTGTCACTAGGTGATACAAGAGCTCCTCGCCCTTCAAGTTGGCTTGGTGTATACTCAGGAGGTTTCCCCTGAAGTTTACGCGATTGTCTCGGTAATTCAGCCATCATTAAATGTTAACTAATCACACACAAACAAAGAAAATTTCAATAAAACCACCTCAAGTCTCTAAAGAAACAAACAACTGAATCACATGCCTAAAAAATATAAGATTTCAAACCACACACAAACAGTAACTTCTCGTACTAAAAACACTAATTGGTGATGAAATCCAACATAGTAGAAGTTTAATACAGAAAGGGAGGTTGGAATAGTTACCCCGACAACCTGCTTAATAAAACAGACTTGCACAAGTTTCTTCACAAAACCATCTCGAGTGAAGAGAACCCCCTAGAGAGTCCAAATGAGTCTGGTCAACGTCTGCTCCAGGTACAGTGAGATCCTTCCTTCACCATCACCTTAGGAAATAATCTTAAGTTTATGGACGCTAAGGTTACCAACAGCAACAAATACAACTAGGGGAACACTCTACGATCCGATCTACACGCAAGGGAATATTTACAAAGCTCAATCCCCTCGAAGGCTCCTCGACATCGGCAATCTGAGGTTTACCAACAAGTTACCCCAAGCTCCACAACAATGGTTAATCTAAGGTTTACCATTTATAATACGTGCAAATCTTCTACCTTTCCTAATGAAACAAAATTGATTGTCTCAAAGGTTTAGACATGATCTCATGATTGAATCCTTTAAGAGAAGCTTCCCAAAATGTATCAATTACAACTGGATTTATTTCCTACCGCAAGATGTATCTACTCATTTATTTTAACTATCTTGGAGAGTTAATTACTCCCTACTCTAAGATACTAGCCTAAGCTATATTGGTGATAAGAGCCCTAGAAATAGAAAAGATTACTAGATCAATTTCAATCAAGCGTTGCTTTTATGGGTTTTTCTTTAAGTCAATAGGTATGGAAATGAAACTTTGATGGTGTGAAGACTCGACTCCAAAAAAACTAAAAAATGCACCTAAAATGATAAGCGATTTGTTTTTCTTTCAATGAAATTCTAGCTAAAAGAAAGAGTTTGAGAATGCAATTCTTTAAGAAACAATTCTTTCTTTCAACATGGAAATGGAAAGAAAATATTTTTGTCTTTTTTAATAAAAACTCAAAACGAGACTAATAATTAATGCTCACAATAAATCCCTTTCCTTTTTCAAAACTCAAAACTACAAAAAACAATTTGCTTCAAAAGAGATCTAGAAGTTCTAGAAAAACACTCAAAGCTACAAAAACTAACTTTGAGATCTAAAAACTTTTAAAAATCTAATTGAATAAAATCTTCACTTATTTTTGAGGAAGTTTTACTTAGTTGTTCAGTAAACTAAGGATTCATTTGTTCAGAATAACAAATCAACCAAAAAACATCCAGATATGTTTTCTTTTGTAAAAAATGAAATTCAAAACTTATAAGAAAGTTTGTTCAAAGATTTGCAAAGAGAAAACTAAATCTATTTCTCACGAAGGATAGATTTCACAACTAAGTCAGACTCATAAAGAAGGCGAAAAGACACCAGGCTAATCTAAGGTTTCTCAAGCTTCTGATCTTTGAGTCACTATAGAAACCAAGTGAAAACCACTCCAGGCATGCAAAACTTCTAGAAAATCATCTAAACAAAAATACTATAGGAACTCACTCACAAGAGATTTTTGATAAGAAAAATACGGATTTGGGTAGACACTAAAAATCTTAAATGAAACCTAAACTTAACTAGAAGAAGATATTTTAGGTTTTTCAAAAAATTTTACAGGGTTCGCAAGCTTCCAGAAGAAACAGGTGCAGTCCCGCTCTGTTTACTAAAGGAAAAATGTGGAGATGCTCGCATTGTCTATAAAGAGAAAGTGTAATCCCGTGAAAACTTTGAAAAAAAAAAACAATCCAGATTCTAAAAACTACCCAAGCCAGCATACATTAATCAAAAACCAGAAATGAAAACAAGTTTCTCAAGTGAAAACAAAGGAAAACCAAAAATTAAAAACCCTCCCCAGTGGAGTCGCCAATTTGTTGGCCGGATAAATCGATCTTGTGGACAAGGCCGATCTCCCTAGTATCAGAAGATAGTCTAGCAACAAAAAGACAAACAAATCTATCTTTATCTAGACATATACGATTTATAAATAAATTCTATAATGGTGTTGAGACCCTACTTTAGATCCAATGCTTGTTCGTAGTAGCTGTCCTTCAATCGTTCGAAAGAGTTACCTTTGAGGAACTGCAATCACAAACAAGCAAACATTAAATAGCAAATATCATAGATCATGTTTATTATGGTGATCAAGGAATCCATAAAATAAACGATTAATCAACAACTTATTGAGAAAAACAAACTTTTTTGTATTAACTTTGAAGTAGAAGAACCTTACAACCTTTTCAGCCTTGATGTTGAACAAGCTCTTCTTGGGGTCTGAAATATGAATTTCCTTTACTTTGACAAGCCTTGCACTCTTCCAAACGAGATCATAGAGGTATGTAATCTCTCCTCATAAAAACTCAACTAAGAAGACTAAGTTCCAACAACATTTCACCTCAAAAATATTCAGCTTCTAACCTCCCAAGTAACCATCCCAATGCTTCTTTTTATAGTGTAGGGGAGGAGGTTACAGGTCCACCTATGAAGGGATAGAATCCTCCTTCCAAGGGATAAGCTCCTCACATCAAGGGGTTAGCTCCTTAAGGTATGGGATGCATGAACCTAAAGAGAGCGAACTTGCCACCTCAAGATTCCTTCCAGAAGCTTCTAGAAATGATTGAAAGTGAGTTTTTAGAATGTACTCACACCTTTTTAACTTTTACAGGGGTCTGCACCCATAACACAGAGACAGGGTGGTCAAGTGCGCAGGAGACATGACCATTAGGTGTAGGACCACAGGTAATGTAAAGAGAAAGTGCAAAACCAGAATTTTAGAGACTTTTGAGGGCTTTCTTTTATTTTCAAGGCTTGATATGAGGAACTGAGGCTTAAGACTTGCAAAGGAGGAAAGTATGAGTGGTAATGGACTCACACAAATTGCAGAATGTCAAGGCGACAATTTTTAGTGCAACAGCGTGGTTTTGGTATAGGTACTAGTCTCCTACCTTGCTGTTCTTAGCCAATTGTAGCACTCCCTTGATTTCTTGGTTGATCCTAGGTTGAGTGTTACCAGTTAGCATGTTCATGACTAGGTATAAAAATTAGTCTATGAAGTCCTTGTAGGTAAGTGTTGTGGAAAATTTTTGGAGCAAGGGTGTCCAGTAGACCACTGATCTCTCTTTTCCCTTGGTATCCAAATTTTGGATACTTACATGGAACTTGTCTGCTTGGTAATATAAAAACATATGAAACAACACTGAAGGGTATTTGAAAACTCTTTCAGTGGGGAGTCTGGTGAATTTCTCATGCATTCTGTCTGCAATGAACTGAGTATAATTATACATGATAATAGGAGTCTTTCCTGGGGTGAAAATTGACAAGAAGGCCAATATGACCTCATCCACATGCTCATTTGAAGTGTATGCTAGGATGCATGAGTGCATGGTGATTATGTGTTTGCCAATCTTTGAAAAAATGGTCACAGAATAAGGTGTAGTATCTATAGGAGTATGGTGGTCTTCAATGATGAAAGTCTGGAAGATTTGCCTTATCTTAACTTGGTCTAGTGTGATGTATAAGTCCAATAGGTCTCCAATGGATATAGGGGTTTTGATTAGGGCTAGGTTGGACTTATAGCATTTGCTTGATGGACTCTAGTGTAATGGTGAATAAAAACTGTTGGTTTGGGGCAACAATAGCCCTTTTGGTATAGGGATATAGCATGCATGACAAAAATGTACAATATCAGGGAATGGGTGAACTTCTGGGAACAGGTATTTGGGTAAATTGGATTCCCAAAGGTGGATGTCATCTGCATGGTTTAGAAATTTGTCCCTACTCCAACAGTCGAGCTTCAGAAGGTGGGCTGGAGTAGCATTGTCTCTTATTTGGAAATCCCTGTCTAGTAGTGCCATATGGTCGATGTCCAGGTGATGGGTTGACAAAGGTCTCATGTCCAAAGAGGTTAGAGCAACCATTTTTAGGGGGTAAGGTGTGAATTAGGCTTATACAGGTTGTGGAAGTGAGCTTTGAGTAAGTCTGGTACTAAGAGAGGGTAATTTGCAGTTTACAAAAGAGGGGTTTGGGTATTTAGGTGGAAATACCCTCAATTAGGCAAATGTATAAATTAATTTCAATTAATTAATTTTTAATTGACTATGCATTTTCAAATTGGGAGGGTCATTCTGGTTTTTTCTCAAAATACCTAGAAATTGGTGGTTCAGGCTGCAAATTGGTTTCAATGGTGACTGTAGAGGGTACGATTGCTTTAGTTGTGCACTGGATGCTTGAACTCGGCATCTGGAGCATGTTCATGAGATAAACGATGGTCAATTTCGGTTGCAGAGGCTAAGGGTGGCACAGGAAGGCTTAAGCAGCATTCACAGTGCAAAAGAGCGAAAAGAGTCAAAATGGGCTTCTTCGTCCTTTTAACTGGCAACAATTAGAATTTTGCGTGGAATTCATAAATGGACAGTGAATGGTTTTGGCTTTTGGCAGGGAGGAAGTTTCAGGGGCCATCACTCCGCTTTTGGTAGGCGGGTAGTATTTCTTTGAGAGCACGCGATTTCGCCTAGAGCTACCATGTAGCCAAAAAAGGACCGAGAAAAACTATGAATCCCGCGTGCTCTTGGGCTGGTAAAGGTCGGAGAGGGAATGAGAATGATATG
Organism: Pinus taeda; assembly: GCA_000404065.3. Taxonomy (NCBI): domain Eukaryota; kingdom Viridiplantae; phylum Streptophyta; class Pinopsida; order Pinales; family Pinaceae; genus Pinus; species Pinus taeda. Next base: position 67,234 of record APFE031393067.1, on the reverse strand, counting down.
GATGTGCACCATCAGATCTGGGGGCGAGATATCTAATGGTTGTCGTGTGGTGAAGTTGCACAGAGGGAAATCAGGGTGAAGATTTGTAGGGCCTGGGGGATTAATTACAACTAACTGTAATTAATTAATGAATAAAGTGGGGGTTAAAACTATAATGAGCTCTTTAATGGAGTGGGACCAGGTTTAGATGTGGCAGGGTTTTCTTTAACCACGCCAAGTGTTGGTGGGTTAATATGTTTATGTCGGGGACATATAAATCATGGAATTAATTAAATAATGTGGGGGGGGGATAAAACGTAGGATAAAGGGTTTTATGGGTTTTTAGGGAAATTAATAAAAGGGAATGTGATTTTTTCAATGGCGAGTGGGTTTCACACTAGGGAAAAGGGGCTTTAGATAGGGGAATGAGTTTTGGAGGGTTATTTTCCAAGAAAATGTGTGAAACCAAGGAGTAAGGGTCAAAATGAAGGGAAAAGTGTATTTTCATAAGAAATGATGGGATAATGGGGAAATTAGTAAACATGTAGTGAGGGTGAAATGAAATGAGGGGAAGTTAATCAAACAAGCTTGTGAACATCCTTTTACTCTCATAATTGTTCCTGCACATTGAAACATATGATTAAGCATGATAAATGTGCTTATTCTTTAACAATCTTGTACTTTTGCAACCTTTCGTCTACCTACCCTTTACTTATTGTAACATTTTTTCTTCACTTCATTGGGTGCATTTAAGCTAGCAGACCCTTCATTTCCTTTTCTTTTGTCAAACAAACTATCTAGTTCTAACCCTATAACTTCCAATGGCTCGGATTAAGCTGTTAAGCACATTTTATTTCTTTATCTAACTATTGATTTGTCAAGGTTAAACAATTTGGCTAGATCTTTATTCTCTATCTATAAACATGAAATTTAAAGCATGAACTAGTCAAGATTAAACTTTTTGACTATCATGGGCTATGGAATTTATGACAAGTTTCACACAACCATTATTTTGTACAGTAAAGTAAAAAGTAGTGGCACTTGAATTTGCACACTTTCATGATCTTTTTTTGTTTGAGGTTCATATTTTTTTTTTTACTTTTCTTATTCTTTTTGTCCTTTGATATTTCTTTTAGGACATACCCTCTTTACATTTTTTATTTTTTAATATGGAAACATTTTGTAGAAAGCAAAAGTATGTACAATAATACCAGATTAACCATAGCCAATTCAAAATTATAAATCCCATTATTATAGTACCCTAACAGTGGCTCCACATGGGGATGACATTTCCTGGTGAAATGTCAAGAACTTTAAGAACAATAGCCTTTGAATTGTGACTGTAGTTACCTTGTAAACTGTTCTTTTGTGATTTCTGCCTTATTCATAATTATGATGGTGAAACCTTCAAAGCTCAGGGCCTTCTCTTTGGGATTCAACTTCATAAGATCACCATCCAACCCAATCTAAACTTTGCAATGTTATATACAATGATCAAAGTAAAGGGAACTATTGTTAATCTGTGGATAAATAAGGCTTCAACATTCTACCATTGACAGGTCCCCCTGGTAGATATGATCCATCTATCTCTCTCAATAAAAATTCATTGTTACCCCTATAACCATAAATTACATAAGGGCCTTGCCATAATAAATTAAATTTTCCATGTTTTCCCTTGTCTTCTCTTCTTGAATCCCACTTAAGAACTTTATCACCTATGTAAAAATCATTAGCTTTGGTCTCTTTATCAATTTTTTTATTATTATTTTGGCCTGAATTACTTGTGATTTTACATAGACTTCCTCTCTGGTTTGTTGCAAGTGTATGGTCTGATTTATTCTTCTCTGGATATCATTTGGTTCCACCTATAATTTCTAGATGATCTTCATCACTGGTACTCCTAAAGATGATGGAAAAACAACATCCATTCCATATACCAACTAATAAGGAGATGTACCAATTGACTTTTTAGTAGTTAGTCTATATGCCCATAAGGCATTGACCAACTTTTTGTTCCATGCATTTTTGTTGTCTTCTAGTAATTTCTTAATGAAATTGACTAGGCGTTTGTTAGAGGATTTTGAAAGTCATTACCTTGAGGGTAATAGGTCGTAGAATGTCCAAGGATGATGTGATACTTAAAAGTAGTTGCATTATCAGTAATGAGCTTTTGGGGGCATCCAAATCTTGACAAGATATTGTTTTCTAGGAATGAGATAATGACAGAGTCTATGGCTTGTCTATAAAGGATGGATTCTATCCATTTGGTGAAGTAATTAGTGGCTGTCAAAATCCATTTATGCTGAGCTGAGGAGGTTGGGTGTATTTGTCCAATGAAGTTTAACCCCCATTGTTGAAATGGCTTTTCTGTGGAGATGGGTTTGAGAGGTAAAGGTAAAAGTTTTATTTTTCCCTGAAATATCTGACACTTATGACAGGAGGTCACATGTTTCTTAACATATGCAAAAATAGTGGGCCAGTAAAAACTAGCCCTCATGATTTTGTCAGGAGTAGTTTTCCAATACAAGTGTCCTCCACAATCCCCTGCATGAAATTCTTGCATAATTTTATTAGCTTCATCTTTCAGTAAACAATTCAAAATAATTCCACCATCGTCTTTCCAAAACAAAGCATTATCTATGATACAATATTTTAATGACTTCATTTTCAAAAATCTAGCTTTAGTTCTTGTTAAACCAAGAGGAGCTTGTAAGTTTAGTAATACAAATATGATATCTACATACCAAGGTGAATCTGTAAAAGGTTCACTGATCTGTGGAGTCGCCATCTCTTCTTGATCATCAAGGGCACCAATGAAATTTATATCTAGGGCCTAACAATTCGATTCAGCCATGAGTTTGGCTAAACCTTGGCCTTTGATAAGTTTAATAGGATTTATTTCTATGGCATATTCAAAAATAGTGGCAATCCATTTGCCTCTTTTTCCTTCAGGCTCATTTTGTGTCAAAATGTCCTTAACTACTGTATTTGGAACATAAGCAATGATGTGAGAATACAAAATGTACACTCTGAAGTCTTTAATAGTCTTCACTAAAGCTAATGCTTGTTTTTCCATAATTTTTTATTTGAGTGTGGCATATCATAAGGATTTACTTAAAAATGCAATTGGTTGTTCATATCCTTGGTCATTCTTTTGCAAAAAGACTGTTGCAACAGTGTGTTCTGAAGCAAAAGAAAATATTATAAAATATTTCTGGAAATAAGGGCTTATAAGGACTGGAGTTTTGGTTAGGGATTCCTTGATGGCTTCAAAGGACTGCTTGACCTCCACTGTCCATTTCAGTGTTGAATATTTTCTCAACATGTTGTTTAGTTCTCTAATTAATTCTGCTAAATTTGAAATGAATCTCCTAAGAAAATTTATCTTGCCTAGGAATGACTGTAATTCTTTGATGTATCTAGGATGGGTGGTGGTCAAGATTGCCTCTATTCTAGTAAGATCTATTATAATTCCATATTTGGATATTATATGTCCCAAGATTTTTCCTTATTCTAGACCAAAGGGTGTCTTTTTGGGATTTAAGGAAATCCCAAATTTTCTGCATTTGATGAAAACTCTTCTCAGGTGATCTAGGTGTTCTTTATCAAATTTAGAAAAGACTATGATGTCATCTTGGTAAACCACTAGGAATTCATGGATCTCATTGGAAAAATCTATATACATAGCTCCTTGAAATGTTTATCCTGCGTTCATTAATCCAAAAGGCATCTTCAAGTACATGAAGGTACCCCAAGGAGTAGTAAATGCAGTTTTGGCTTGGTCTTCTGGTTGGACTAAGATCTAGTTGTATCCAGAAAATACATCAAGTAAAGAGATTCTGGATGAGCCTACTACCCTTTGAAGGATAAGATCCATTTTTGGTAGAGGATAGTTGTCTTTCAATGAGACCTTGTTTAAATTTCTCAAATCAACACACAATCCAAACGATGCTTGAGATTTGTCAACTAAAGCCACACGAGGAATGATAGATGCAATGCATCTTTTGAAGTTATTTGCAATTCTTTTTTTGTCATGAAATCTCATATTTTTAGAGAGGCTGTTACAACCACTCCAAGAATATTTTATGAGCATTTTTTTTTCACTATAAAGACCCTTTCATGTCATTTGAGAAGGGGTCCTACTTTTGTATTAAAAATTGGATTGAAGAAGAGAGCACTTTTGCACTTCTTAATTTATTTTTTTAGAGAGCAAGGATCAAGGTTCAAACTTTTTGTGTAAGCAGACTTCAAAAGGACTTGCATTTTTGTATCTGTTTTTGGATTTTTCAGAAATAAAAGAGAACGAACCAAACTGTTGCTTGAGTAGCATGTTCAAATACATATGGTACCTATGTCTATGTCATTTTGTTTCAGGTTAGGCAATTTAACAGTCTTTTGATTCAATATTGTTATATATGTGACTGTCCATTCAATTCTGTATTTATATCATTTCTGAGTAATTCTGGAATTGATATCTTGAACATGTATGTTGGTAATTAATGTTATTATGATATGCGATTTGTTTTATATTACTTTGTTTGAAGTAATCATTGTTCATGCTTCACTTCTGTAAATTGATCGATTAATCTTTATTAGTGATTCATTACTTGAAGTCATCATAAATCACATAGATATTGAGTTACCC